>JAFFST010049701.1:81293-91391 GCA_022414735.1 Noturus placidus
GATTTTTTTCACCTTTAATAATAAACACCTTCATTTACAAATTGCATTTTGTGTTTACTTGTGTTGTCCTTGACTATTGTTTAAATTGGTTTGATGTTCCGAAACACTTAAGTGTGACAAACATGCAAAGGAACAGGAAATGAGGAAGGGGGCAAACACTTTTTCACACCACTGTATGTACACACACATGCTTAAATAATCATATGCCATAAGAAATGGTTATGGCTTTGAGCTACTGATTGGAAGCTCAAATCCCAACACCACTTATTGTAGCGGCCACTGATGGGTCCTTGAACAAGGCACCCAACCCTCAACTGCTTGATTGTGTTTGATCCCAGTTGTAAATCAGATAAAAGTGGCAGACAAATACAAATGTGTTGCAGTCTGGGAAAAGCCATTAAAAATTTGCCCAAATCATTTGTGGTCAGATTTGGTCAAAGAATTGTCGGTGTGCCTAAATACATCTAAAACCTCGGTGACCAAATGTGATTTCCTGATACACCGTAGCAACATAGTCATGTCTAATCGATTCTGTTTATAGTCTGTAGTTTTCAGAAGTAAATATAGAAAAAACTTGTCGGGTGAAGAGTTCTCATTAGGTCTTTTGCTTGAAAAACTAGAAGGGTTGTTTGAATATTGTCACATTTAAATTGTGGGAAAGGTACATTATAAGTAGATGTTAACTATCCTTCATTCAGTGTGTGTGTGTGTGTGTGTGTGTGTGTGTGTGTGTGTGTGTGTGTGTGCGTGTTACCTGAGCCATGGTGCGAACAACGTGCTCATGCTCCTCTGATAAGGTTTGTCCATTAATGTGACCCGAGTCAGCATATCCTCCGTTTACACACGAAGGCTAAAAGAGCGAGAGAGCGAGCAAGCAAGCGAGAGAGAGAAAGAAATAGAGAGAAGAAATGGTGGGGAGATGTTTGGTTAAAATGAAATATTCTCCCGCTCCATGAGAGGGTATAATTGCCTTTATATTTATTCATCGTCCAGGAATATAAATAGTCGTGCTGTTATGAGAAAAAAAAAAAAGCCCATTTGTTTTTATCATTACAGGATCATTCCTCCATATGGTCATGCATGCTCGTCATTAAACATTAGGACTGCGTAATTAACTTCCATATTTACCAGCTTGCCCAGGTCTTGATACAGTGCAAAATATTTTGCATTGATTATCAAGACAGAATATGTTTCCGAAAACATCTGTGCATAACTCGTAGGTGCTTTTGTTAAACTGTCCAATGTGGCTCGTGTAATTGTTGCCTGCTGAGGATGGTTTTGGAAGTGAAAGTCCTTTGGATAACCTTTTTCAATGCTGTGCATTGTTCTCGCTGATATAAATCTACACCAAAGGCAAATTACTGCCAAAAATGCATCATGAAAATAAGAAATATTGATGTGCTACTCGATAATGTTGCTCTGTAAAAGCATCTAAAACAGCCTACATTCCTATAATAATAATAATAATAATAATTTTTTGCACTGTACATCTCACTGTGAGTGGTAATGTACATTAAATGTCCTTCAGTGTCCCATTTTGTACAGTGCATTAAAAATCCTGATCAAGTGCACTCCGGGAGGAGAGCTGTGGTCTCTCTGGATTGCGTTAACGCTTGAATCAAGTTGGCATGTGTTCATTTCTCAGCTTTGCTTAGAAAATGTGGGTTCTTCACAAACGGTTCCAGCCACCATTGTCCTCTTCTCTGACCTCACACTGTGCTCTGGTCACCATGGGGACCAAGACAAAGCCAGGACCGTGTGGTTATTATAAACCTTGAGACAAAAAGTTCTTGATTATGTTTTTTTTTCCTCAGCTGCCGAATGCTTTCGAATGCCTCCGACACTGAGGCGCTCAGAACCGTATAAAATCTTAAGGATGATTTGGAATAATATTCAAGGCACTGTTTATTAGAGTGACGGGCGAATCGTGGTTGAATAACACTGCTTTTGTGCTTCCTTCTGACCTCGGTGCTAAAATAATAGACGGCAACTCATAAAAGAAGAAAAAGAGAGGAAAAGAGAAGAAAAAACGAGTAAGGGAGACATGTACGTGAAGAAAGTAAGTGAACACAGCATGTTGTTAAGCTCTAATCTTCTGCAGTGCAAGCCTCCCCCAACATACCTAACATAGTTTCACTTACAGGGTGAACTTAGACCTTCAAGACAGCTCGGAAAACTCCTGAAGACTCAAATACGCATGTATTATACACAATCATACATGCAGCTCTCAACGGTTCAGTACGCTAGCACACAGAGTTTATATTATAGCTACTATAATAATGACAGTATCACATGTCTTGGTATTACTGTCCTTTATATACACAAAAAGGGGGATGAAATATACAACCCAATTCCAAAAAAGTTGGGACGCTGTGTAAAATGTAAATAAAAACAGAATGCAATGATTTGCAAATCTCGTGTTATTCACAATAGAACATGGAAGACATATCAAATGTTCAAACTGAGGAAATGTCCCAGTGCCAATTAACCTAATTATTTACAAAATGTTCCTCCAGCTGTTTCTTTTTAGTAACACTTCCTTTTCCAGCCTTTTGTTGCCCCGTCCCAACTTTTTTGAGATGGCCATCAAATTCAAAATGACCTTATTTTTTCTTTAAATTGGTACATTTCCTTAATTTAAACATTTCATATGTTTTCTATTGTGAATAACATATGACTTTATGAGATTTGCAAAACATAGCATTCTCTTTTATTTACATTTTACACAGTGTACCAACTTTTATGTACTTGGGGTTGTAATTAATAATTTATCAATTTGTATAGCGCTTTTTACAATGGTACATTGTCTCAAAGCAGCTTTACAGAAATATCATTTTTACATTTACAAGCGACTTACTAATGAGAACACATTCACACACCAATGGAAGCAGAGCTGCATGCAAGGTGCTAGCTTGTCATTGGGGGCAACTTAGGGTTCAGTGTCTTGCCCAAGGACACTTCGGCATGTGGAGTCACCCGGGCCGGGATTCGAACCGCCAACCCCACGGTTAGTGGATTAGTGGACAACCCGCTCTACCGACTGAGCCACAGCCGCCCTAAAATTACAAATTACAATTTACACATTACAAATTACACATTTGTCTGCGCAATGATTTTGCTGTATCTCAGTGGGGGAAAAGTATTTGATCCCCTGCTGATTTTGTAAGTTTGCCCACTAATAAGAAATGATCAGTCTGTAATTTTAATGGTAGGTTTATTTGAACAGTGAGAGACAGAATAACAACAAAAAAATCCAGAAAAACGCAGGTCAAAAATGTTATAAATTGATTTGGGAAATAAGTAGGAAAATAAGTATTTGACCCCTCTGCAAAACATGACTTAGTACTTGGTAATGACTTAGTAATTACTTTTCATTTTCAATGCCCTTGGCTGAGGGAAGGAGGTTCTCACCCAAGATTTGACGGTACATGGACCCGTCCATCGTCCCTTTGATGCGGTGAAGTTGTCCTGTCCCCTTGGCAGAAGAAACACCCCCAAAGCATAATGTCTCCACCTCCATGTTTGACGGTGTTGATGCCAAAGAGGACAACACATGGAGGTGGAAACATTATGCTTTGGGGGTGTTTTTCTTATTAGTGGGCAAACATACAAAATCAGCAGGGGATCAAATACTTTTTTCCCTCACTGTATTCGTGCAAGCTGTACTTCCCACTGTAATCCCACTATCTCATGTTAAGCAGATAATGATAGCTTGCCTCTTCTGAGCTGCAGCTTCTCTCAGGGTTTCCTCCAAATGTTCTTACGGACCGTTGCTTATCACTGTTTCTTATCACGGATTTCTGTAAAGCGGCTTTCTGACAATGTCTTTTTTTAAAAGAAATGAATTGAAATTGAACACCGCTTGGGTGTGAATGTGACTTTCCCATGTAGAGCAGAGAAAAAAAGTCTCGAGTTGATTCTAGTGGTGCGATTTGAAACCTGTTTGAAATGTTCACATTCCTAAAGGAATGAGGAGCTAAGGTTGAGCTGAGGTTTTACAGAACCGTGAGTCATAATGCCGTTTCACTATTACTTACTTCTGTAGTGAAGAAGTAACCTCTGAGCACAGCCTTACATTCAGCACAAGTACGTGACTCACTCCAAACTCACCGAAACCTTTTATTTTCTGTATCAAATGTATTTTATGACTCGTAATGAAGAACGTTGACAATGGCAGTGTAGTTGTAAAGTCCATCCATCTTCCGTACCACTTATCCTACACAGGGCCGCGAAGCCGCCTGGAGCCTATCCCGGGCAACTCAGGGCACAAAGTGGGGGACGCCCTAAACGGGCAGGGCACAGTTGCACACTACAAACTACATGGAAATGGCAATCAAGAATGCATGTCTTTGGACTGTTGGAGGAAATGAGATTTCCCGGAGGAAACCCCCAAAGCACAGAGAGAATAATGCAAACTCCGCAACCACAGGGTGAAATCGGGTTCAAACCCCCAATCCTGATGTGGTCTTCTGCTATTGTAGTCCATCTGCCACAAGGTTCATTCTTTTGTGTGTTCTGAGATGCTTTTCTGCTCACCACGGTTCTAAAGAGTGGTGGCAGCCCTGGCTGCTTAAACCACTCAGGCTATTCTCTGACATCTTTTATCAACGAGGCATTTTAACCTACAGAACTGCTGCTCACTGGATAAAATTGAGTTTATTTCCCCCACACAATTCAGTGTAAACTCTAGAGACTGTTGTACATGAAAATCCCAGCTTCGTTTCCAGTCAACAACCGTACCACGGTCGAAGTCGCTGAGCTCAGATTTTTCCCTGATTCAGAGGTTTGATGTGAACATTAACTCAAGCTCTTGACCTGTGTCCGTATCCGCGTGATTTTATACATTGCACTGCTACCACATGAATGGCTGACTGGATAATTGCATATTTCGCAGGTTTAGAGGCTGGTGAGTGTCTATACAGACGCATTGGTTTACTACTGTGTCCACCTCTGATATATCAGATATTTAGACATGGAACAAAGTGCTAAATTGTCATTCAAAATAATAGAATGCAATTGTAACATCAAATGGATAGATTTGTGCGATATGGATATGACTAAACCCTCACAGTTGTGTATGAGCGTTGTATGAAACAGCTGAAAAAGGAATTAAGAATAAAAAGCCCCTCCATCAGACTCCAACTGTAGACACGCTTAAAATATGGGTCTTGTGATGGTTCTATTAAAACTAGTGCGCTATGGCTTAGCAAAACATTCCAGGATCCATCCATCCATCCATCCATCCATCTTCTACCGCTTACTCCTTTTCAGGGTCACGGGGAACCTGGAGCCTATCCCAGGAGGCATCGGGCACAAGGCGGGGTACACCCTGGACAGGGTGCCAGTCCATCACAGGGCACAATCACATACACACTCACACACACACACATTCATACACTACGGACATGGATCCGTAGCTAAATTTTAGCATTTCCTTACCAGATCGATCATAGAGGTTAGACCTAAGTTATCATAATATGTTTAAAGCATATTTTGTTCCTGATGAGACTTTCGACTGTTCAACTATAAGAAGTGCACTATGAATTCGGAAGCTTTTTTGATACTGTAGTTTTGCACTAACTATACAAGTACCTGTTCCTTAAGATTCTGTACTGATTTCTGGAGGGCGAGGATCTGGTGGAACAGAGGGCTTTGCAGGACGGATTTGAGAAGGTTCAGTTTCTCGTCAGAGGGCACGTCGCCTCCTTTCTCCTTCAGACGAGCCTGCAGTCGTTCCACTGCCTGCAGGCAGCGCTGCGTGTCTATAATGCATCACACACACACACAAATGCACATTTCAGTCATGTGTTTCCCATGAAACAAACACATAAAGCTGATACTCATAACATCGCTCATAACTGATATTCATAACGTCATAGCTTCCAAAATTAGTTGTTGATTAAAAAATAAAACATCAGGCTTGTGGTTTGTCTTTATTTGCACTGACTGATTGAATATGACGAGTATTTGAAGCCTCCTGAACACTAGCGTTTGCTCAAAGCTTTGCATTTGCAAAGCTTTCACTCTGCAGGTTTGTGTGTGTGTGTGTGTGTGTGTGTGTGTGTGTGTGTGTGTGTGTGTGTGTGTGTGTGTGTGTGTGTGTTTCCCTGCCAAACCCCAGCTAGGCCCCTGAATCTTGACTCTGATATCCAGGTGCACGAGTTAGTGCAGCAATGCAGGAGAGTCTGGATCAGTGGAGGCCATTTTTGTGCTCATAGAGCTTGACTAATCCCAAACACAGTACTGTGTATGTGTGTGTGTGTGTGTGGGTGTGTGTGTGTGTGTGTGTGGGAGTGTGTGTGTGTGTGTGTGTGGGAGTGTTGGAGCTCTTTAACAGCCCTCTCAGTGCCTCTTCAGAAAGCACTGACAGAAAATCCAATAACAACTCACAACTCTTGCTACAGTCACAGTAAACATGAGTAGGTTTGGAACAAGGCTGAAATCCTATCCTGTGCTGCTCACACAACTCACACACAAAAAAAATGGGTACACATTGTTTACTTAGAGTATACCTTTCAAAGCTGGTGTAAAATTGGGCATAGACTACTGGTCAAAAGTTTAGAAAAACTCATTCTTTGTGTTTTACCCCTACATTTTAGAATAACAATAAAGTCATCATAACGCTGGAGTTTCACAAATGGAACTATTGGAATTATGTTGTTATTAAAAAGAAATAAATAAATCGGAAATAATGTAGTATTTCATCATCTTCAAAGTAGACCCCCTTTTGGCCTAGAATTTTCAGAAAAGTATTCTTGTCATTTTCTCACCCGATTTCTTGAGGAATTCCCCTGAGATGCTTTATAAACAGTATTAAAAGAGTTCCCACCAACACTGGACACTTATTGGCTGATTTTTGGAAATATTTCGCTCTGAGTCATCCTTTTAAATAAACGTTTTGTTTTTTTTTTGTTTTTGTAAATAAAATGTTTGCTTTCTAATAAAAGAAATGAATACGTCGCCACGATCATGTTTTGGTCTACAACACAAATTTCAAACATTTAATCATACACCTTCAGATCCAAAGGTTTTTAAGATCCTAAGAAACATTTCAGTCGAGTGTCCACAAACTTTTGACCGGTGGTGTGTGTAACTGGGGGGATTTTTTTTTTTTTGGATTCCAGTGTTGAGGCATTTTATCTGGCTTGGATGCATGTAAGTTTATGTTAGCGGACTTTCAAGAGGTTCCTCACATAAGCACTCGGGATGCATCAGTATGACACACACACACACACACACACACACACACACACACACACACATATATATATATATATATATACAGTATATATGACAAATATACTTAGTTGTTCTGATATCATAATTTGTAGCTACAGTTACATCAGCTACGCAGTGTGATTGTGCAGTGGCTAGCATTGCCTTCTAACACCTAACTCCAGGGTCCAGGCTCCACGGTCCCATCCTGAGCTCTGGTCAGTGTCTGTATGGGTTTTTGTATGGTTTCTTCATGTTTTCAGGTGTCCTCTGTGTCCTCCAGTTTCCTTCCACTATCTAAAAACATGATGGACTGGCTACAGAGAAAGTGTGAATGAGTGTGTGTGTGTGTGTGTGTGTGTGTGTGTGTGTGTGTGTGTGTGTGTGTGTGGCATGATGCCCTGTGATGGACAATCTCCAGATCCACCATGACCCGTGCTTATCGTATCACATGGGAGTAGAGAGGATAGTTTTTTTTCCTTTGCTCCACTGTAACTAAATGAATGAAATAATGAAAAAAAAAACACATTTTTTTTTAAGTTCAAGCTTCAAATAGAAGAGGAATCTAGACAGTTGTCGGGTTTCAGTGCTTTAACAATGACCCAGACAAAAACAAGGTTCGAATACAGTAGATAAAAGAACTCCTTCCTGTAGTCTCAGGTAAGGAAACAGAACGTGTAAAGTGTTCCAACTTATAAACCCTAACAAACGTCACTCCTGCTTGTGAATGACTTAGAAATGAACCTGGAAATAATTATGAACACGCTCGTGAGTAAGTGTCCTTACTCTCAAATGATAGAGATCACTATATAAATGTCTCTTAGTTCTCTTTGTTTAATTATTAAACATAGATTTAGATTCTCCTCAACAAACTAGACTAGCGTGTGTATTGTAAGCGCAATAGCAATACATACCAATTGTTTCAATCATCTTTTTTCCCGCCTTGTTGACTTTCCCACTTAAAAAGACACCTGTAAATAAAAAAGGAAGAAAAAAAAAGAGAAAAACAGTCATTTTAATAAAGGAAAGCCATTATTTGACGAGTTAATCATATATTGTTTTAGCATCCTTGTATGTAATAGTCGTCACACAATGTCTTTAGTGGCAGTGATTTAGTAGAGACAACGCTGACTGCTATTTAAAGGTAATACTGACATTGCTGTACAATATATATATCACAAAAATACAAGTTTCACAGTTTCAAAAAAAAGGCACTATGGGCAAAGTGGGCAATTTTACAGTGATTGTTTTCCCCCCTGTGCTTACAGCTCTATTTTTTTTTCCAGGGGAAGGTTGACATTTGATGGCATAAAAGCAAACCATAATATTAAACCATGCAGGGAACTGCTGCTGCCCTCCAAATGTGCACCCTTGTTGAGGAACCTCACTTATCCTGGGGCCTGATAATGTCTGTTATCATATCAGCTCCTAGGAGAAGCACCGGGCCTGCAAAAGTCAGAGCTGATAATCCACACTCTCCTAAGGAGCCTCTTATTGTAGGGTTGTTGAATTTTTGTATTGGACTAAAGCTATACAAAAGCAGTAATAATTAGATTACTGCTGTCCATGTAAACATAATCAATGACTACGTAATTATTGACCTTGCTCTGAGTAAGACAATATTGTGATTAAGGTGTATACGTGAGTCTCTTTTAGAATACTCCTTTCATGTTCGGTTTTTACATGTTATAGAACATAGAGCAATTAACAGCATATGTCAATACATCCCCACGCCGCGCCGTCCGACATCTCTTCAGAATTTCACGAAAGCTTCAAGTGCAGTTAATAATTTGTCATGCTGTACGTGCTAATAGACGACTGCTTGAAGCCGTGGGCTGCGTCCCAAAGCGCATACTTACCTACTATATAGTAGCTCAGATACATGTATTTCTCCTACTATATAGTAGGTAAGTACGCGATTTGGGACGCAGCCGTGCTCTCTTGTTTGCCGTCAGATGATTGAGCGCTGCCGTGTGTGATCGTGTCCTGTCGCAAAATGCGGTGAAAACTCTCACATGAAGTTAACAATGCGATTAAAGTGTGTACATGTCTGTAATGCACGTCAATAATGTGACTAAAACAGGGGTACTACACATGTCTTAATTCCATTTGTGTTTACTGCGAGTATGACTTTAGCTGGATTAAGGTCATCAGAAATCGCTGTTTACATGCTAGTTTCTTAATCAGAATATCGTCTTAATCGGGTTAATATCGGATTATTGTTGTCCATGTAAACGTACTGAATATGTCAAATGCGACACTAGCAACCTACTTGAGTTTTAAATTTCCACGTTGAAAATGGCCGCAACCGCAGTTTACATCTTAAAGATAAACTAAACGCATTCAGCTACACACTTAACGAAAAAAAAAAACATGTCACAAAACAGATAATCAGTGGTCAAACGTTTATATTTAAGCATTACAGATCTAGCAAACGTCTGGATATCAAACATGTCTTGCTGTAAGGTCAACTTTTAATGTTGATGATAATACAGGTTACATTCTACAGGCTTCAGTAGTACTAAATCTGGCCATCTATCAAAATAAAAAATAACCTTCAGACTCTTAACGATTCATGCAATTCACAATTTCAACATCTTTGCGTCATAAGTCTAGTTTGCGTCATAAGTCAAATGTCTAGTGGGTTGTAGTTTTTAAAACTGTGCCAAATAAGCCATAACAATCAGAAGCTGTTAGAAGTATGATTCTCTCTCTCTCTCTCTCTCTCTATATATATATATATATATATCTATATCTATATATATATATATATATATATAGAGAGAGAGAGAGAGAGAGAGAGAGAGAGAGAGAGAGAGAGAGAGAGAGAGAGAGAGAGAGAGAGAGAGAGAGAGAGAGAGAGAGAGAGAGAGAGAAAGAAAG
>JAFFST010049701.1:106633-117425 GCA_022414735.1 Noturus placidus
AAATCTTTCTTATTGAGAGGGGGTCAAATACGTATTTCCCTCATTAAAATGCAAATCAATGTATAACATTTTTGACATGTGTTTTTCTGGATTTTTTTGTTGTTATTCTGTCTCTCACTGTTCAAATAGACCTACCATTAATATTATAGACTGATCATTTCTTTGTCAGTGGGCAAACGTACAAAATCAGCAGGGGATCAGATACTTTTTTCCTCTACAGTGCATACAGTATATACATGATGTACTACAAACATGACAACAGCTTGATAAGATTGTGGCTCTTGAACTGTTGACGCACAAAGTTTGCTTTTTTATTGGGGACGATTGGGGTGGGGGTTGGGGGGTTGGGGTTGATGGTCGGACAAGCAGACAAGAAAGGAGCGTTTTTTATTTATTTTATTTTTTTATTTTTAAAGCGGGTACCATTAGTTTATTAAGCAGTTTAGTATCTGGTTTATACACTCCTAGAATAAAGGTTCAATCTAAATCCCATAGTGTAGGGATGTAACTAAATCTAAATACATTACTTGGAATAAACAGATGATGTGTTGCAAGCAAACAGAAATACATATACGAATAGGAGGAGCACTATTCTTTTTTTCTGGTTTTTGGGTTTTCTGTGTTTTTTCTGGGTCTTACTTATATGCAGGCATGCACAACTGCAGGACGTTACTCGGCGAGTAACTGGAGAAAGTTACTCGGCGTTTACAGTGCTGCATTTACAGCGTTTATTATATCTTTAGTAATTGCTTGGTCAGGGAGGAAATTGTTTAAATTAGGCTACTAGTTTATTTGTATTTTAGGAAACAGAACCAGCTAAATCATTAGAACATCTCTTAGGCAGGTACAAGCAAAAATAATAACTCTGGGTCCTGGAATATAAAAATAATCTTGCACGAGTCCTTAGTTGGGACCAGTTATGATCTCAAGTGATGTAGCTGAGGTTGAGGAACTGTAAGAGTCTGAATTCACACACCATTCTAGCAGTGCTTGCATTTCTATCCCCCCTAAACAGACACATTTAGTGATGTTGCATTACTTTAAAGTTTCTTCAGTAAAACTCCAAAACTACGGTCTCAGATTCTCCGATAGAATCTTATAAGTAGAGCCACTTGAGAAAAGATCTTTTAACTAGTCACAGAACCCTTGTGAACACCTTTTTCTGAGCGAGTCTTTGGTGTCTGGTACTGGATACAGTATATTCGAATGGTGAGTACACTGTTGTTTAATTCCAGAACCCCACTGACTGCACATACATTACCGTATTTCTTTCAGCAATACAAAGCTATATTTATCTTTAAAGAAAAAAAACTTTGCGAATCTTTATAACTGCTGATCCCTAAATCTGAGAACTGAATGGAGTCCATTAGTTAAAACAATTATCAGTTACTTAGGGCTTAATGGCTACATGTATTATCTGCCACACCAGATTTGCTCAGCATTGAAGCGATTGCAACTGAAAGATCTATCATTTTTATGGAATCCATTTTCATCCAATTCCTCAACATCGTTAGCTGCTGCACGCTGAATCAGATCAGCTCATTGGGGGTGCTGATGGACTGTGAAACCTCTGTTTCATCAGGAGCTTTCTGAGAAATATCCTGTATGTCTGGCAAGCTGTACAAGTCCAGACTTGATCAAGACCATCCAGGCCCATCTTTAAAAAAATAAATAAATAAATAAATAAATAAAGAGAGGGAAATATCGATCTGCTCTGGGCAAGACATCATATCAGCTGAAAATTGGATGATCTATTGCATCTGAGGTACTGAAACTAACAGGGGAAAAAACAGAATGAGACAATGTTCTGCTCCTTCAGTGCTGGATCCAGTTTGTCATTTGTCTAGCAGCATCTGTGGAACTGGCAGACAGAAAAAAAAACCCTTTCATTTAGATCTGAATTCAATGGGTTTTGTTTCGGATGAGCAATAGAGTCTCGTTGAAGCATTCACGTCTTAACTTTCTTGGTGCACTCAGCACATTTTAAGATGTGTGTATTGGTGGAATCTCAATTAGCTTTTGCTATTGTGGATTAACTCCACTGTTTACTGAGGGTAATTGCATAGTTTGAAGAATATGCAGTGGTAAATTCAGGTCATCCTAGAGCACTGCTCATTTAAAAGATAGCACTGACCAATATTAACATATGCTGAGTCAATAGAATAGAACAAATTTGAATACAAAACCAGGAAATCCCTGTAACACTTTGTTTGAAGGGGGCCTACAAAGGGCCTTCAAAACACATCCATAAAGGAATCTTGGACGATTTATGAACGGTTTATGCCAAAAGTTTGTCAGACTTATGAGACCTTGAGATAGCAGACACTCTGACATACCACACTGCTGTGGCATTCCCCATTCTGATTAGTCACACGGTGTTTATTAATTTTCTACAACAGCAGCTCGGATGTTGTACACTTGATGTTTACACTAAAAATGATTACTTTGTTCAGACTTTGTGAGCCCTGTCTTTCATTCAGCTGACAATGGGCTGAATATGTACTGGAATGGCACTTCATAATAGTCTTTGAATGCAGATGGTGGACTATTCTAGATGTAGAGCACACATTTGTGTGTTTCTCTATGGCGTAGATACAGTAAGTACACTTCACAAGATGATAGTTGGACACTTCAGAGAAAGCAAAGATGTCAGAAGAGACGTTAGAATAAAAATGTGTGGATTATTACCAGCTTGACCTAACAGTCGACCCATAATGATAACTGACATTTCGTTTCTCTTCTCTCTTTCATGATTCACATAACAACACAAAACATTAAGATCACCTTGCAAGTTTTGACATAAGTATTTCATCAATCCAACAGATGAATAGTTGAATGGTATGAATGGTTTATGACACAAGCGTTAGTCTAGTCACCCTTTGAATGAAGTGTTATCAAATTCACATTTTCCTCATTTTCATCGTTCTTGTGTATCTCTGCACATTTGGGTTTTTTTCTTTTCCTTCTTTAAATTGTCTCAAATGTGGTTAAATGTGCTCCCAAAAGCCTTTAATGCCGGTAACACTCTGAAAGCAATTTTTTCCCCAGTTATAATACATCACCTTGTTACTGCTATTTCACTCTGCCACTCATGTTCAACATCCTTCAGTAATATGATAGTACACCCACTTAACACTGACTGTGGGAGGAGTGGTGTATATTCCTCTTTTACAGCCTGCCTCTAGGGGATATAATAGATGGGGCTAAACTATTACACTGAACAAGCCGGTTCATAAGGCTGCCCTTTTTTTAGCAAGCTCTTGGACCTGAAACACATTTTTCTTTCTCTGTCTGCTGATCTTGGATTGCATCTTGCTACACAAAAATAAAATCTGCTATGAACCATCTACCAAGTATGCGATGAAGGGCAAAAATGGAATATATAGACCACTAGGTGTGAGAGATACTGTATACAGATCAAGTCTTTCAATTCTACCTAGGCTACGCCGCTAACCAAAAGTCAGTGACAGAGTAAGATGCCTGCGTGATGAAAGCAGTCAGGAGGCTATAGATAACTTTCAGCATGATGCTCCCAACACCGTGCTTCACTCTGTGCTTGATGTTCTCAGGGTGATTATCATTATTGAGATTCCCCACATGCAGCCCTTAATACAATTTTGGTCTCACTTGACCCTCCCGCCCTGCTTCATAGCATTGCTTTTGGCAAACTCATAATACTTTTCTTTCTTCAAGGTTGTAAAATTACTAAATCTGAGGGGGAAAAAAGATCAAGAAGGGTGAATACTTATGCAAGCCACGGCACATGATTAAAATGACACCTCAGTATATATAAATAGGTGACACTGGAAGTAAAGGAATTGCCGATGGCGGACACATCGCTGGCAGCATGAGAGAATGAATTATGGGATATAAGTGCTTAAGTAGAGCCATTATTTTGGGTATGATGTCAAAGTGCCAATTTTTGTCGACATTATCACCCACTAATGGATAGATGACAGCCCAACCGCTCGGACCTGAACCCATAAGTATCGCAATCTCCGTTAAATCCCTTGCAATTAGCCTGAGAATACCTTTCACTGGTGACGGATCAATCAGCATGATTGACTAGCAGCTGCGTCGAGGAAAGATTTTCTTCCTACCCCAGCGGTTTTTGTGTGGGCTGCTATTCACAAGTCCAATTGTAAAACATGTCCTTGGACATAGAGTTAGATTAGGTCCGGGTATTTAATGGTATTCTGACCATGTCCTGCAGCCTCTCTGTGCACCACATTATTATTATTATTATTATTTATTTCTTTTTTTTTTTGATAATGAAATTCCAAGAACTTCATAGGCTGAAGAAGGCACAGTAGCGGGCTATGATTGAATATCACTGCAACTGGAACACATCCTTCTCACTCTAGCAAGGTAATGTTTGGACATTACATTATATTTGAGAAGCCATACTGCTTAGTAAAAATTTTGAATTTACTAGCCATCTAGTAGCTGTTCTCCTCATTGTTTGGTTGTGGATTGGATTAAATTAATGATATTTTATGCAAAAATATGGTTGTATGATGGGGGCATGGTGGCTTTGTGGTTAACACCTTTGCCTCACACCTCCAGGGTAGCGGGGATTCGAGTTTCCTCGCCAAGTCCAAAGACATGTGTTGTAGGCTCATTGGCAGTTCCAAACTGTCCATAGTGTGTGAATGGGTGCATGAGCGTGTGTGACTGTGCACTGTGATGGGTTGGCACCCTGTCCAAGGTGTCCCCTGCCTCGTGTCCCTAGGTCCCTGGGATAGACTCGAGGGTCTAATGTGACCCTGTGTAGTATAATCTGTATTGAAAATGGATGGATGGATGGATGGTTGTATGCCAGCAAAATAAAATTAATAAAAATAGCACTGCATGAAAACAGCCTTTAAAAAGGAAGAGCTCAATGACATTTTTTATTTTATGAATACAAAAACAAATTAGGGCAGGATGATGGTACAAGCAGCTAATTGCCACATCACAGCTCCAAGGTCCCTGGTTCAATACGTTCCGGATCCATGCTACTCTGACTATGTTAATGTGGTTACTGATGATGAATGAATGAGTTTCAAATTATTTAAATTTTAAAAGAGATTTTTTTTTTTAAATTACATCCAATCATGTTAATGGCAATAACAATGCAGTAAGTCCGTGTTATACACGTATATAATGCATATAAATTGTGACATACTAACATTATCATATTGTCATATACGTCAGTGAAGTAAAGAAACAAATTTGACAGTACTCTGAATTACAATATATACTTATAAAGATATATACTCACTGGCCACTTTAATAGGAACCTTCAAATTTACCCAATTATCCAAATCAGCCTATCAAAAAGACCAGGCAATATTTTCCAGTTTTTTAACTCTACAATTTTGGTTAATGTGTACCTTTAACCAAAATTGTCACTGTCATGGTGTTAGCGTCCTGTTCTTGGCTGACTGGAGTAGAACTTGATGTTCTCTTCTGCAGTCGTAGCCCATTCATTTCAAAGTTCAATTCATTATGCATTCTGAGATGCTTTTCAGCTAACCATGGTTGTAAAGACTGATTATTACACTAGAGTTACCCTAGATGTCCTGTAAGCTTAAACGAGTCTGTCCATTGTTCTCTGCCCTCTCTCATCAACAAGGCTTTTCCACTTGCACTGGATGAAACTATTCTGCAGGGAAATTCCCAAACCAGTTCATTTACATGTTAACTGGTTGTTCTTTTCCAATCAAGAATACATTTACATTTATTCATTTAGCAGACGCTTTTATCCAAAGCGACTTACAAATGAGAGCACACTCACACACACCAATGGGAGCAGAGCTGCCATGCAAGGTGCTAGCTTGCCATTGGGGGCAATTTAGGGTTCAGTGTCTTGCCCAAGGACACTTCGGCATGGGATCACCCGGGCCGGGATTCGAACCGCCAACCCCACGGTTAGTGGATTAGTGGACAACCCGCTCTACCGACTGAGCCACAGCCGCCCTACATAGTCAGAATAGTCAGTAAGAATAGTCAGTAAAACTGGTCTGCTCAGGCAAAAGCCAATATAATCAATATCACACTGTTATAACTATGAAGAAAATCAGTTGTTGAATGAATTAAAATAGTGATGCTCCGCTATCCCAATGGAAATATAAGGATTTGATTTCATGTTCATCATAGTGCTTTCAAATGAGGCCTTATTGTTTCTTGTAATAACTCTGTAAACATGTAGCTCAGTGAGAAAGCTTTCCCACACTAATACAAACTCACCCAGACACTGATGTTATAAAATACATCATAACTTGATGAACGATGCTGGAGCACTGATGGAAAATTCACATTACAGTCACATTACAGAACCATTTTGGAGTTCTGTCTCACTGGCTCCTGCTGGTACTCTACCTCATTTTGTCCTTTTTCCTTTCTGATAGTATAGTCATTTACGCCGTGATTGGTCAAGATTAGGAAGTCCTGTAGATGACACAAAATCATTTCGTTTTCACCCCCCGCCCCCCTTTACAAACTCTATGCGGTCTATTTATATCTCTTCCCAGTTTTAGGCCTGCACTGTGCAGTATATTACTATGATTACTATGTAGTAATCTAAAAAAAAATCGAAACATATTTTTACATCTTACATTGGAGATGTTTTAAAGTAAAGAATAAAACATACTAGGGTATGCTGATATAGAAAAAGAATCAACGATGGTGTGGTATGACGCATTGCAAGGGAAACTGAGCAACCAAAGTTAATTCTTTTCCAATAACAGCATGTGCGGAAGTGTTTTATTCCACTCAGTTACACTCTTCACTTTAGTAATAAATGTCACGTGGTACTGTTTATCCATTTATAGTTACATTTAATGTTGTCGAACATTTGTGAGCCAAGTTTGTTCATGTTCATATTTATGTTATAGTGTTTAGCTGCATTGTTTCCTCATCAGTCTCTTGACGTTAATAAGACTAAAGACAAACAACCAACCAAACAAACAAATGCAGCTTGTCATGTTACTGAGTAACCTGAAATGAGAAAAGGACCTCTGTCCTGAACACCTTCCGATGATCAAAAAAAATAATAATAATAATAATTACTGACCACTACAAGCACTGACACTGGAGACTCCTTCAATAAATGTTAAATTAAATTTTTTTTTCAATAAAATTGTATTATCTCAGTACTGTGTTAATCATTACATTTACATAGTTTTTAGGGATTTTTAATTACTTGAATTTGTTCAAGTAAATAGTAATATTTAGGGGGTGTAGTTGGTAAATTGATGCTGTGTGGCAAAAATAACACAAAATCTATGAGATTGCAATTCCAATTCATGCATTTTCCAAACTAAAAGTTGCAGAGGGTTGCTTTTTGCCACCTAGTAAACATCCATCCATCCATCCATCCATCCATCCATCCATCCATCCATCCATCCATTTTCTATACCGCTTGTCATTACTGGGTCATGGGGAACCAGGAGCCTATCCCAGTGAGCATGGGGTACAAGGAGCCAATCCCTCACTGGGCACAATCACATACACATTCCCACATCCAATTCATACTCTACGGACACTTTGAGACATACCAATGAGCCTACCATGCATGTCTTAGGACTGGAAGAGGAAACCGGAGTACCTGAAGGAAACACCTGAAACACAGCGAGAACATGCAAGCTCTGCACGCACAGGGTCGTGGAGGGAATCGAAGCCCCAACCTTCTGGGTGTGAGATCCAAACATGTTTTGGGTGAAGAATCTCTTTGGTTTTTTTATTTTGAAATTGCAAAATGTCTGAAATGACATGTTTTTCTTACTCTGAATGTGGAAAAAGTAAATATATACTAATATACTATGCCATTATCATATGTTACAATTACATTTGACCGTTTAACAGAATACAATGTAAATATATAAACTAGTTTAAATGACAAAAAAGAAATGTTATCTGATCTCAGAAAGTGTTTCATTTTTTCGTTTAAGCAGTTTTGCCTAAATATTAAAAAATAAATCAAATTTTGAGAACTCTCTGAGGATGACCTTCACCATACCATGCGAGTGCAGAAAATGACGTGTGAAATAGCACTTCCTGGTCATCCTGACATGCCTTTTTTTTTTTTTTTTTTTTTTGTCAAAGATAAAATCCCTCTTGTCCAGTTAGATAGGGTTCGAGAATTTGACAATGCTGTGGGATAGATTTAAATACTGACTGTTTTGTATTGACTAATAAGGGATAAGTTGCGGGGCGGCTGTGGCTCAGTGGGTAGAGCGGGTTGTCCACTAATCCACTAACCGTGGGGTTGGCGGTTCGAATCCCGGCCCGGGTGATCCCATGCCGAAGTGTCCTTGGGCAAGACACTGAACCCTAAGTTGCCCCCAATGGCAAGCTAGCACCTTGCATGCAGCTCTGCTACCATTGGTGTGTGTGTGTGTCTCATTAGTAAGTCGCTTGTAAATGTAAAAATTATATTTCTGTAAAGCTGCTTTGAGACAATGTAACATTGTAAAAAGCGCTATACAAAATTGATAATTAATTAATTAAATTAATTAATAAGTTGTGGCTGTTGGGACAGTTTGGTTTCAAAAAAATGTCCATCATCACACACTTGGTTTGTTCCTACAGTATATACTACGCAATCTCTCAGGCAATCATGTACACTCAAAGATGAACTTTGTGACACATGAAATACTTCCCTTCCCTGATGAAGTGCATGATAGGCTTAATAATTCCCTAAGGAGATGACTCAAGTGTGTTGGAGCAATGAAATGGGTGAAGTGTGCAGAAGAATCAGGATTAAACTGGATCTCGATGCAACACAGTGACAGACATGACTATCTTTTGGCTGGAGGATCTACGTAGTAATTAACGCCTATTTAATATTGCATATCATATCTTGGGAAATATTGGGAGAGAGAGAGAGAGAGAGAGAGAGAGAGCTATCATGACTGCTAGGTGGAGCTCTTACACTGCTGCAATATGAGCTTCTCCCAGTCCACCTTGAGCTATAGGACAGGGTTGCCAGATTTCCCAAATTGACTGAACTTGTTCAAGTTCTATTATGAGGACATAGGCTTAAGTGGAACACAATAGGTAAGGGCTTTAGACTAAAGGAGGAAAGTAATACAGATAAAGAATGGACCTTTTATTCATGGGAGTATGTTGCATGCTTATAAAACTGCTAATTTATAACAAACGCAGATGTATATGTGATCATATATAGCCTTGTGCTCCATAAAATATCACTGGTGCAAGTTGAAGTCATGGTTCTATGCAAGTATGAGCAAGAATGGGTCTAGGGTATGACAATGCGCAGTGTGCATAGTGTGTTACAGTTTGTAAATTGTACTAGTGCTCCATATCTTATCAGAATTCACCGGTCCTAATAAAAAAGTATCAGTATTGGTGCCAAAACTTTCCTAAATCAGTGTATTGGTATTGAAAATGCTGTGACAGATTTCGCTATTTGACTCATTGACGTATTTGTTGTTTGACTGAAGGTGTGAACATGCATGGTGCCTTGAGATCCTATTCAGGGTGTGTTACTGCCTCACATACAATGTTCACAGGATAGGCTCCAGATCCAGCATCAGTCCTGACATGAATGAATGAATGAATGAATGAATGAATGAATGAATGAATGATGTGTGTTCGGGTTGATGTTGGATTTGAAAATGTAAAGTATAAGATATCAATAAATTCTCAGAGCTCAAATATTGACATCATATCAAAAAAAAAAAAAAATGGAATACTATCTAATCTTATTGGAGAATTTAGTTCTGGTCAAATACACCTGATTAAGTACTTGAACAAGAGCCACAGTTTGATCAATCTTGGTTGAGTCACTTAAGCAAGGGGGGTATTATAATGACAATGAGTCTTTATTGATCACATATATGTTACAGCACAGTGAACTTCTTTTTTCTTCACATATCCCAGCATGTTAGGAGGATGGAGTCAGAGATAATACGGCACCCCTTGAGCTGAGAGCGTTAAGGGCCTTACTCAAGGGCCCAACAGTGGCTGCATGGCAGTGCTGGGGATTGAACCTCTGACCTTCCGATCAGTAACCCAGAGCTTTAACCGTCAAGCCATCACTTCCCAAATCATCTGTGATGAGATGAAAGACCTGAAACACCCGATGAGCCCAGGAACAGCACAAACTGATTCGTTTTAGGGCTGAAATGGAATCTCCAGGAACAGAGTTGATGATTGCAGTTGAAAAAGGAAAATACATATTTGAAAGCCTAAAAAACATAATTGAAAGCCTATGTCATAATTGTGTTTTCTAAATCTCCACAGCCTAAATCAAACTGAATAATAATAATAATAATAATAATAATAATAATAATAATAATAAAAACACACTAAAAACTGTGATATCTGGTTCTTGGTTTATTTGGTTTATTTTATGGACACCTGGCAACCCTGAAACTCAGCCCCGCAGTCCGCTCGCGCTGAGAATACACTGATCTGCGCGCGTTTCCACACAGTCGCGCGCGCACAGACACGAGTTCCTTGGAGCTGCTTTAATCACAGCGTGATTATTATTATTATTATTATTATTATTATTATTATTATTATTATTATTATTATTATTATATTTTGTATGCATTCTGAGCTCGAGCAAAGGAAGAAACCTTGAGCACACGGACGAAGCCGCTGCTTCTTCATTCATCCTGCGGGAAGGAGAGCGCGATGCGGCCGCGCCGCCGGAGACACGGTGAGCGCATGTGAGAGAAAGAGCGCGCGCGAGCGAGAGAGACAGAGACAGAGAGAGAGAGAGAGAGATGTGCGCGTGAAGCTTTTCACTGGCAGAGAGAGAGAGAGGGGGGGGGGGGAA
>JAFFST010049701.1:127897-147897 GCA_022414735.1 Noturus placidus
ATATATATATATATATATATATGGTTATAACACTTATTTTGTGTATTTTCACCAAACTTGGGATGTGTACGTATGGGCTCAATCTGAGGACAGATGTAAAAAAGATTACTGAGTGTGACTAATTGGTGGCACTATAGCAGAACAAAACATGAAATTGGCAGTAAATGTGGAAATTGGTCCAAAAGACTTGATAAATAAACTCTGTGAATCTTGAAAAACATGGCCGCCATTGGTGGCTCAACATTCAGCAGCTATTAGACAAGCTTAATGAAGGCCGATATTTCTTAATATGATCTTGCGTTTTCTTTGATTTAGGTGCTTATAGGATTGGACAATATTAAGGAATATCTTTTAACATTTTTAAGGGCCCTGAATGGCTTGAACCCCTATAATTGCTGCTTGCAGCTATATTTTCGTTTTAGTTTTTTTCCCGGAGTGAGGTTTTGTTTTGGTTTCATGTCAAATGCTTTAGACACCACGCTTCCTTTCTCAACAAAAGAAGTTAGAAAGACAGTTGAGCCTATAAGAGGTTCAACCAAAGCCCAAAAAGCCAAAGCAGCAGGAGGTCCCCGAATCATTTCTCTCGGGTGAGTCATGCTGTCGTCTTTTCTCTCCGTTTTTGAAGAGGGGGTAGGATGGAGGGCTATGGCTGTAATACGGAAAATGCCATGGTGTGCAGGCTCATGGATGAAAAGAAAGGCTTCCTTTCTAACCCTGTTTTTGTGTGAGGTGTGAACTCTGGCGTTGGCGCTCCGTAATGAAGAGGATTAAGCGAATCAATTCCAACTCCACTCTCTCATCACCCTTCCGCCCCCAATTATGCCAAGTTGTGCGGTTCGGCCCAACGCTGCACTGCCAAATGGGGATTTACTCCTCAGCTGGGGGGTGTTAGTGCAAAAGGCAGACGGCCGAAATCATGGAGATGCCTGGGCTTGAGCCTGCGCCCAGTGGGCATGCCTCAGACACAGCTAGACAAACAGTGAGTCAGCCTCTCATTTCTTCAACTTTCAAGGATACTGGAGGAGTTTGGAAGATATGAAGGTGCCCATCTGGGCTGAGCTGGGACCAGCTTTGTGGTTTCTCTTCTATGCACAATTGACTCTGTGTGTTTAGGTAGTTATTTCCCAATCCTCATTCCGGTAAACTCCGGTTTTGCTTACATTTTTTTTCGTCTCTAACGAACGCCTAGGCTTGTATTTCTTCGTAAGATAGTATGGTACACTTTGTCAATAAACATAGTATAGAACTGTCCAGTTTAACAGAAAGAGTAAATTAGGTTGCTGTGGCAGATGACCAACCGCAGGTTATATCTTTAATTTAGCATCAAGTGCAATCCTTTTAATAAAAAGGTTCAGAATATCAGTCTCTGTTTTTCTCAATGGAAATCAGCACAAGATTCTGAAGCTCGGGCCCAGAAAAGTGTGCAAAAGACATCAGATCCTTTGTTTCCCATGGACTCAGATTAACTAACACAGCAAGTTGAATCAGGATGACTAGATTAAGTGTAATGTCTTTGATGGCAGAGAAATGGCATCCCTTAGACTGGGATTGGGAACCACTGGGTTCAGATGTGTGCCATCTGGCTATCTCTGCAGGCTCAGACATGATACGATCTGGGAGTCTTCCCACCATCCAGAAGGTGTTTCTGGGTGGGACACTTCTCATCTGGGATGCTTTGAGACCTGTTTTGTGTTTTCTTTTTCTTCTGTAAGGATTTGGCTACACTCTCAAGGGAAAAAGGAACTAAATTGTACCTTGCAAATATAATTTCTTTCATACCTTTAGAATATATGTTTTAATTGCCGGTGTAAATATATACCTCGTGTACCTGAGAATGAGTTACGGTACAAATTTGGACCTCGAGTACTTAGATTTACTGTAAGAGTAAATCTTTAAAGGTACACTACGTGCAACTTCCCAGGATGATGTAACCTTACAGGTGCCAATCCCATTGTCAAGGAAAGGTAAAGTTTAGTAGGTTATTGATTAAATGACTCTCCGATCAGTTCAAGGGGCTTGTCGCTGTGCTAACAATGGCTGGAAACAGAGTCATCACACTCTTCCTGAGCCCTGTCAGAAGAGGGGCTGGGTTTCACTCTTGTAATTTATGCATCCAATCTGAATAAGAGCTCGAGAGGGCATGATGCACGAGCCGTTTGCCAGAACGAACAAACACATCTGGAACACACACACGCACACACACACACACACTGTTTGCAGATCCACTTCTCAGACCCATGTGTTCAGTCAGAGAAACACTCACACTCTCCTTAAAGTGCCCCACGTTTCCTCTGTCTTCCCACATCATTAGCATAGCCCTCAGGGTCAAACCACTTATACACTGCCACTACACACAATCACAAGCACAGGGTAACTGAAGCAGTGTTTTCCTTCATATTTAAGAAACTGTGCCTTTCCTTCTTATTTAACCCACACAACAATATTTGCACTATTATAACTAAAGCCAATTGCAGAATTTTATCTCTGTATGTGAATAGCTGGGTGAAATAAAGGCATGTTCATCTACAGTACGTGTCAGATGCCAAATGAATCAACCTGAGCATTACTGAAGTGTCTCTTTTTCAGAGATGCATGCGTAGGTCAGTGAGGGTTTATGAGCCTGTTGTTTTCTCTTAATGCATTTAAACTGCAAGCGTAATGTCTGAGTGTAGTGTTTGCACATGCTTTAATTCATTCTTCAATGGGCTGACCTAAAACTGTGCACAGGAAATACAGCACAGCGGGGACCTCGTCCTCCCCAGAGTTGCACTGTCACTGGCTGAGCAAAATGCCATTTATCTTAGCTTGTCACACCTTGACTCGTGGATGGCTAAACAGTATGACTCGTGAGATGAATGACAGGTGGGAAATACAATAGCAAGCCTTTAACTGAGCAAGGAGGAGATTGAGAGTGAGGAGTTAATGTCAAAATGCAGACTTAGTCACACCTTAGAAGCTTGGAGTTTGGCAAAAAAAAGTGCTTATCACTTAATTGTGTCCAGCACCACTGACATTTTATTTATTTATTTATTTTTTTGCAATATAAAATATACACTCAAAAACCTTGAATTATAACATGTGGTAAGTAGAGGCAGGAAGCAAGTACAGATGCTGAATGTCATATTTCTTGTGGACATGGATGAATGGTAGCCAGAACACATATGGGGGGGGGGAGTCAAAAGACTGGCAGGGGTCGTTTTCATTTGCAAGAACAGGCGATGAGGCACAGAACTTTGAAAACAATAATAAACGACTTCACCACCAACATTGACACAACACGGTATATTTAAACAAACGAATCAAGGACTTAACACGGAACAGGTGAACACAACTGAGTAGCAAACCACAGATGGGACAGGCATGGAGACAGGACAAGAACAAAAATCAATTATATTAAATAAATAATCGAATAAATCATTCACATCTCAGCCACTCCAGTCCTCGGTGTTTTCTGGTGATCTCAGTACTGAGCAATTGGTTTTATTTATAGATTTATTTACTTTATCGTTTGGCTTGTTTTGGCTACAAACTACCTTATTAACAGTATGGTTTCCTTCTAGTGTCTTCCTCAGGTCATCTCAGGGAGGTTTTTTTTCTTGCCACTCATCAGGGATCTACATCCAGATTCCTGTAAAACTGCTTTGAGACTATGTCTGATGTTAAAAGTACTCAAGAAAAACCTGGCAATCATGGAGGTGTGAACTCCACACGGTTTCATTTCAATTATCCGGACGGGCCGCCAAGAAAATCAAGTAACGTCTCGGCACAAATCTCAATAAGATCTCTGTGTCTAACTGATGTGATCTTTTAAACCTAAATGGCTGTGGTCCACATAGCACCACGAAACAATATTCACTGTCATTACGACACACGAATTACGGTTTAGGCTTTTTCATGTAACTTCAATAGCGGAACTGTGAAAGGAGAACTTGTGTTTGTGCGGGTGGAAGAGAAACAGTGTGTGTGTGGGAGAGACCTGGGACACAATGCTTCATTGATACTGCGGAAAAACAGCGATGCCTTAGCCAACGGTTCATTTAACATAGTTCTTCACTCCCCACCCGGCTGAGAATTTGCTCACACCCAGCCAAGCCCC
Organism: Noturus placidus; assembly: GCA_022414735.1. Taxonomy (NCBI): domain Eukaryota; kingdom Metazoa; phylum Chordata; class Actinopteri; order Siluriformes; family Ictaluridae; genus Noturus; species Noturus placidus. The sequence continues at coordinate 131,994 of JAFFST010049701.1, forward strand.
ATGATTACAAGCCGTGTAATAAACCAGTTGTAGTGACCCGTGCCTGTATTACTTCCAATGACATTTAGCAGCCCTGTAGTCACAACGAAATCTGCAGGAATGAAAATCTGGCACGTCTGTAGGTGCCCATGCCAGGTCGACTCCGCATAATGGACGGATAAGAGTTGGCGAGGCTGCACTCGTGCCAATTTCAGAGTTTATTACGGATAGTTGATCTAAATTAGAGCGTTTACTGACAGAAATTGAATTGGCTTATAGAGTTCCGGCTAAGCTGCTCTCACTACAGGCACAGTCCAGCTGCGGCATAGTTTCCGTCTTGCTTCGGAGCCATTCTGGCGCTGTAGTATAGACCTTCTTTCGATCATCTCTGACAGCTACAGCTTTATTTATGCTTTAACCACCCCCTTTTTTTGTTGCTCTGTGCTGGGAAATGTGGTTTCCTAAGGCAGGGAGTGCGAACGATTATTCAAGGGCCTTAGTGAAGTTAATTTATGGCACATTTGGAAAGTGGGTTCGGGCATGAATATGTAATGCAAAAGTGCACCTGCAACAGAATGCTAATTACCGTGAATACACATACACACACACAGTAACATTGCTAGGCCTCTCTTTTGCACCACTAATTGGACTTCAGTCGCCACTGCGGTGTTTGGTATTAAAGTTTGGGAAATTAAATGTCACAATGCTGCGCTCTTCATATACATCCACGATGCTAAATGCGCTTTGAGATGTTGAGGAAAGGTAAATGCCATCAGGTTTATAATACCACCTGGTAAACTCAAGGTCATATTTTTTGTTAAGAGCATAAATTCAATGTGTGTCGACCGTGTTTTATAACCCCCCCCCCCCCCCATTTAATCTTCAATTGTTAAAAAGAGCGGTCGAACGAATCGAATGAATGGCACCATACTAAACATGTTGATATGGCCATGGTACTCCTCGCTCCACGGTTTCAGATGAATCGGGCACCTCCACTTCAGAGAGAAAAGGCTCACAGCACACAATTCTCTCCAGTTACAGCCTGAAGAGCAGAGAAGAGTGTTGAGGTCAGCTGTACTGCTCCCAAGAGCACCTTATCTTCAGCATGATAAAGACTCCAAGCCCGTTTTCTTTCTCTTATTTCATCATTTAGCCACTTAAACAAAGTGCAAGCTCATAAATAAAGCATCACACTGCTCTGATATCACTCAGCAATTTTTGGCGGCGCTCTTTAACTGTGGCATCGTGTTCACTCTCAAACTGTTGTATATTTCAACTGCACCAAATTGCACACGGTTATGGTTAATGCATTTCGTTCTAAGAAATATATAAGGAATTCAGTACTGGTGTATGAAAAGGTAGAAAAGACGACAACAACACCCAAACAGTTAGAACTCGGACCTTAGGGCTCTTCTTGAAGCTTATAAAGACAGCAAGTGTCAATATGAATGATGTCAATAGAAAAAATTATGAATGCTAGCCCTGACTCAAACCTTGACTTTTAAATATATTTATATAAATATTTTCTTTCTTTATTTCTTTCTTTCTTTTCTTACTCTACGTACTTCATTACTGACATTTAATCCGAGATGCTTCTCCTCCTGCAGCATTTTCCCCCTTCTCCCTCTTGGCTTAGTGACTTAGGTGCAATTGATTTTCCCCCAATCGATAGTGCGAAGTTGGAATTAACAGGAAAGTGAGCGGTGTGTCCCGCAGGATCGGAGCAGTCAGTGGGACTGATAGATCTGGCTACAGCAGCTGCTATGCACACAAGAGGAAGGTGTATCTGAATTCAATCCATCATCGGACACATACAACCAATGATCTCTGAAGCAGCTCAAATTGCCAACCAATAATCTCCCTCACAAAATCCCCCGTCTCCTCCCGGCCAATAACGCTATATCCCTCGCCACTTTCCTGGCCTTCCAACAAGGCTCGGATTGATGGAGGAGCCCGGCAAGGCAGCGCGTTAAGACTATGACACACGTCTCTCTCACCTTGAACTTAATTGACTCTCTCTGAGTTTGCTCTTGGAATTTGCTGACGCCCAAGGTTTGTGTCCATCAAGAGAGAAAGCGCCGGTGTTGACGAAGAGCCGAGTCCTTTTGTGGGATGCCGCAGATGAATTTGGCTGTCATGTGTTCATTTTAGGTTACAAAAGAGGTAAGGACAGCTCTGATTGAACCAGGTAGTGTAAGCGACAGTTTGATATATCAAAAAAAAAAAGTGTTGAAAGATGTCCTCTTGTTGGAGCCGTTTAGACTAAATGTGAGCGTAAAATGGCAAAACGTATGAACGTAGTCCACCGAGTTGGGGACCCCATTTGTCTTTGCTAGTTTGCTTGTCAGCTTGCTTGACAGTCATAAATGCCCCATGAGCAGCTCTGATAAAACAGACACAGAGCTCTTACTCATCTCTCAATGTCCCTGAGCTCCAAAAGAGAGACACACGGAGAGGCAAAATGGAGGGGCAAAGGCAAAAAAAAAAAAGCCAGACATAGTCCCGAAGAGCAGTGAATGCATTTCTGTCACAGACGTCCCTAATGTTTCATTCTCCCAAACGTCATGGGGATTGTCATGTAACCACAGCGAAGTGGGCCGTGCGTGTCAGGTAACCAGGGTGATGTGGACCTTGTGTGTCAGGTTGCTGCAGTGATTCGGTCTCGGCGTTTCCCCCCGGCGATGATCCATCCTTGCAGGGTTCCTCCGGCAACAGACGGTAATCAGTCATGATGCTCTGAAGGCTGCTGGCTCAGGTCAATAATGAGCAGGCAGGGAGCTGGGCAGCCCCTTGCAATGTAGGAAGGACCCCTCTCAAGCAAGAGCAGGGCCTTTTTCTTTCCCTAACCATCAGTGGAGCATTTCAAGAGCGAGAAAACTGGGAGTGGGCGTGTGTGGGTACTGTAGGTGAGATGGTGAGATTCTCTAATCATGTTTTCTGTGGCTTTAAGTGCATGATTACTATGGTTAAGCCAGGAGAGGTTTATCATCGAAGATTGTGCTGCACCTCAGGAGCGTGGATCACGATGATCCATGTGGTGCGCTGATGCTGATAACCAGTATCCGGTGACTGTTTAATGTTCAGCTTTTCCAACAAAAAACCTCTTTCTCCAACACCAGATCGTTCCTTTCACTCCTGTCTTCTGTTATTGAGTGACTCGGTAGGGTGACTGGTGCCATATTGCATTCATTCATCACAATCCTGACAGAGTGTCAGCAGGGTGCTTGTCCTCTGCCTTGCAGACTCTCCACTAAAACCCAGGAAATATTATGAGAAGGTTTTATGCCTGAGTGGTTGCAGGTGTGGGAGGACAAGAGGAAAAGACAGCTCATTACTCTAGTGGTAGCTAACCATTAAGTTTGAAGAAGTAGATTTTTTAAAGAAAGTAATAGTCCTGTTTCACTGTGTAATTGTAAAGGTGTTTATTTCCGTAAAGCGGCTTTGGGACAATGTCGATTGTTAGAAGCACTATATGAATCAAATTGAATTGAATCGAGTGTTTGTTCGATTGAGAGATAGTCAAAATATACGCCTCATAGATAATGCCTCAAGTAGTCTGGCAAATCGAATTAGCTACTACTGGATCCCTGCTGAAACAAAACAAAACAAAAAAAAACAAACAAACAATAGAAACCATGATAGAAATTCTAATGGTTTCTACTACAACTACCATTACAAACCATCAGCTAAGAATTCAAACCATTACAATCACCATTGTAGGTCCTTAATGGTATACACCAGTTTTAACAAGCCACCAATAGAAGGAAAGAAATTACCAGTAGAGACTAGAGTTGTCAAAAGTATCGGAACTTCGGTACCAAGTTGGTACTAAAAAGAAAAAATGTTGACAGTAAAAGATTTTCATAAGTACCGGGTCAACCTGGTACTGACATACTGACTGCTAGAAATACCACTGTGAGAAATTTGAGAAACTACTTTGACTAGCTGACTAGCTGTTTAAGCATGCTAGGAACATGAGGGGTTTATTTATCTGAGAGGATATATGTACATTCCTCAAATTTTTATGAGTTGGTTTGGCATTAAAAAGTCATTAAACAAACAAACAAACAAAAAAAGGCCATTTAAAAAAGCATTCATTTTTTCTGACACCATTTTTACTTTATTTAGCACTAATTTAGCCTTTTCATTCGTAAGTTCTCTCTATTTAAACAGAAAAGGAAGAACCATGTGTTCTGTGAGAGCTGTAAACTTGAACTTTGGTGAATGTGCTTAGGGATGTGTTTGCATGAGGTGTGTAAAGAGACCCGTGAGTGTGAAATGAGGTGTGTAAAGGGTGTCTTGAGTGTGAAATGAGGGATTAGGGATGACTAGGTGGAGCAAGGTGAGAATCTTTACCGCGGTAGAAACTGTCGCAGGGTGATCAGGTTCTCTCCTTGTCATCCTTGTGTCAAAGTTGAGATGAGAGAGAAATACTCCTTTCGTGACAGGGTATCACTTTTGTGGTATGTTATGTTATGCTAGTGTAGATGAATTGATAATACTGCACATGGCAACTTTTTCTGCCTGTGAACGTTAGCCATGCATGTATTACAATCATCTCACATGCGATGAAGGGTGTGAGCAGTGGCGGGTGTGTGTGAGTGCGATGAGAAAATGTCGATGTATGATCCCGGTTGCTCCTTGTCATTCTTACATTTAGCGGCAGACAGTTGGAGCTCAGCGGGAGAGGAGCAGCGTCTCACCTCCTCCACATGCTAAATGTCAGGAAATAAAAGCACTCCAGTGCTCCAGCAGATCATCCTCTTATCGCTAACGTCCTGTTGCTTTCAAGTCTGTCTGTCCTCTAAGAGCTCACATGGAAAAGTTTATATTGCAAGAGCAAAGCTGTAATACATATGTGTAGAGCTGCAACAACTAATCGATAATAATCAATTATGAAAATCATTGTCAATGAGTCTCATTATCGATTAGTAGTCTGCGCGGCATGGGGTACGTTTACGCAATACGTTACTTCTGTTCTGAAAACACGCTTCGGAGAGTAAATACTAAAGGAGTGTCACAAATGACGAACTATACACTTACACTATGCACTGTATACTCTATCGTCTAGTGTGTGAATTTTAAAACGGTAATATAGTCTCAAAAGGAACAGGGGCATTTTTTTTTTTCCTAACCGGAAGTATACGCCACTTCCTAGTCGACAGCGCATGACGTCATACGCGCGTAATGCGACGCTGCTAACATTTGCCTAATACACACAGACACCGCCTGTATCTTTCTTCAGTTTGCTGTTTATATCAACGTTACCTTTTACAAAAAAGTAATGCATAAATACTATTATATAATATCCATCCATCCATCCATCCTCTACCGCTTACTCCTTTTTCAGGGTCACGGGGAACCTGGAGCCTATCCCAGGAGGCATCGGGCACATGGCGGGGTACACCCTGGACAGGGTCTATTATATAATATAACCATATATATTATTTTGTATTATATATACGTATTTATGTATTTTTTTTATGGATGCACGAAAAGCACTGAATTTAACTACAGTCCTAAATGAATAATATATATTCTGGTGTGTGTGTGTGTGTGTGTGAGTGTGTGTGTGAATGTGTGTGAGTGTGTGTGTGTGTGTGTGTACTGGGTTCTTGTCAGTCTTATATAATTGGACAAACAGTTGTGTAAAGTTTTAGTCTGAAGTTTATATTTGTAACACTCAGTTTCTGGATTTTATTTAAAATAAATGGAAAAAAATGGCGCCGAGATCCCCCACTTCATCCGATTAATCGAACAAATAAATAAATAATCGGCCAACTAATCGTTTATGGAAATAATGGAAATTTATGGAAATATGGGGATGTTACCATTAATGAAATATTCATTGTATGTTAAATGTACACATCATACTACACTGTTATACATAACAGGTGCAATAGGTGTAGCATTTTATTTCTGGCTTCAGAGTTAACGTGCGTATTGTGACAGCTGTGCTGACATTATAAAACCTGCTCAGAGCATTAGTCGGAAAAGAGTAAATTAGACGCAAGGCACAAAGAATCAAGTTAATGATACAAAGACGAATCAGCAACACTCAGGTAATTAAAAAAGATATAGAAAAAAAGCAACCATTCAGATGGAGCCTTTTAGTCCTTTTAAGTGATTTAATGAGATCCCAAAAAGTTGATGGACTCCCAGTTTGGCTGCCTCAGAAGGAAACCTTAGGGACATAATAAAACTATATGTATAAACATATATAACATATACTCTCACCGGTCACTTTAATAGGAACAACTGTACACCCGCTGATTCATGCAATTATCAGCCAATCATGTGGAAGCAGTACAATGCATAGACTCATGCAGATACAGGTCAAGAGCTTTTTACAAGTGATCTCTGTGACTTTGTTCATGGCATGGTTATTGGTGCCAGATGGGCTTTTTCAGACACTGCTGATCTCCTGGGATTTCCACAAACAACAGTCTAGAGCGTTCAGACAGAATGGTGCGGGAAAGCAAAAAAACATCAATGAGCAGTAGTTCTGCACTCAGAAAAAAACGATACTGAGGAGAATGTTGACGAGATGTTGAGGAGAATGGCCAGACTGGTTTGAGCTAACACAAAGGCTACAGTAACTTAAACAATCACTCCTTACGACCACAATCTGTTCCTAGAAAAACGTGCGATAAGGTCTAATCATTAGGTGGCTTTCATTCTTGATGGCCTGATGAATTAATTTTTAATATCTTTATTGCATGCTTCATACTATTCCTGAAAGTACAATAATTATACTTGTAGTGCTGAATATCACTGATGCCTCACTGAGACAGTACAATTCATGATACACTGTTAGAAAGATTGGCATGGTAATGCAGTAACTATTTCTGCCCCATAAGGTTCTTTTTTTTCCCGTAAGGTGACACTTATTATGAGAAAAAAAAAAACAAAACTCCAACATTTCAAATATACACATTATTTAGACACATTAGCACACAATATTTTTGATCTTAGTTATTCAGGAGCAGTCATGAGCCTGAGGTCAGCTACTGCTGTGCCATGCTTATAAATGTATTTATTTTCAATGTAAGTATTAATTAAATGACATTTTCCTCATCATCAGTCATGTGAGTGTGAGGGTTCCGGCATCTTCTGTGCCTAATGTATGCTGTTTAATTTTGAACTGTTCCATCGCTGCTATATATATATATATATATATATATATATATATATATATATATATATATATATATATATATATACACTTTTGGTTTTTTAGCAGTATCTAATCGACATGTTTCTCTCAAATGTTGAGACCTGCCACTCTATTGACTTTCATTTTACCCCGAAAGCAGTTCTGCTTGTTTTGATCTGCGTCTTGTGTAGTTTTAGTGCGAGTTTCGTGTTCACCGCTGGGGCTTTCGGTGAGTTGCCGTGTACTGTTAGTAAAATGACATCCGGCATGTCGGATACTTTGTGCTCGGCGATCACAGCCTGGTCTACGTAGCGGAAGAGGTGGAGCCTGGTTAATACTGAGCTGAAAACACATGGGTGAGATCGGTGATATCAATTGGAAATAAAATCAAAGCAAAATATTTAAATGAGACTTTATGGGCATTTGAATTGACATGTTCAGGTTGGTGATGTTGGTGATGTTCACTGACGAGAGGTAATTTGTCGTTTCGTTTAGTTAGCGTTCGACGTGTTAGTACTACCCTATAGTGCATAGTTACACCATTTGACAAGGTGTTAGTGTTTATTTATCCCAAGCACAGCTTTAATCCAGTGGATAATTTCATTAGCAATACTTTGAAGGCCTCTAAAAAGTCAGTGGATTAGTTCAACAAAGACTTCATATACGAACCATAATGAACTTTCTTTTACGTTCACACTATCTTGTTACCCAGATGAGGAGGGGTTTCCTTCTTAGTCTGGTTCCTCTCAGGGGTTTCTTCATCATATCATCTTACAGAGCTTTTCCTTGCCACCGTCACCACCGGCTCGCTAAATAGGGATAAATCCACACTAAAGCGTTCTACAAATCAAATCGAATTGAATTGAATTAAACATTTCTGTTCCTCTTGAATTTTCTCCAGCTGTTGATTGTTAAGCTTTGTGTTGCCTTTCATGTACTTTTCAGTGTTGATATTTTTTTTTTTTAATGAACAGTTACAGCTGTAGATTTTTTTTGGCTGCTAGTACTTGACTGAGCTTAAACAGATTCAATGACTTGTGTTCTAACCTCCTGTCTGTCCCCCATTGTGTGCTTTGAATGCACTCGCAGTCATTTTAGCGACTCGTCGGGGTGTTCAGCCCTTTCATATACCACAGCGAAAGGTCTGATCATATCACACTCGCTCGGATAGCAGAAACGAGTGTGCGAGTGTCTAAACATCTCACTTTTTTTTGTGCTCAGAAAGCCTAGTTAGTGTCAACTCTCTGCTCGGGGTATACGTGTCTGGGCTTTAAGCTCTGTTCTAAGCTAAGCTCTGATGAGCGCAGCTGGCTTGCTCGGGCTCTAATTGCGTTCGGGGAGGATTAATTGGGGCACCAGCTTGGATCCAGCCCACATCCAGGTAATTTAAAGATTTTATCTCCCCCCGTTGCCGCTGAGCATACCATGACTCTCAATATTTGTGTAAAATGATTAATCATGCTAATCCGAGTGCCGCGCCGGCCCCTTTTCATTGGTTTTAAGAGAACAAGTGCAAAATGGAATAATTCATAAACAGCACAACAGAAAGAATCATTTCAGAAGTAATCGCTATTTAAGATGTAGTAAAAAAAAAAAGCTAATAATGAATGAGCTGTGTATTAAAGAAAAAAAATCCACCCTGGATCTTTAAAAATGAACTTAATTAATAAAGTTTATTATTATAAAAGGATAACATTTTTTGGTTTAAACATCTTTCACGCTTTCCGTACATTACTTGCAGGAGCCTTTGCTTCATCTCTAGCCAAGGAGAGCGATGCAGCAGCACTTTAAATATTTCAGTCGGTCTACCTATCTCATCTGTACACTTCACACAAACAGATACCAAACAGTTCTCAAGCTTCAACATTCTGCTAATATTGCAGTAGACATCATCATTAGACCTGAGTGGATCTTTTCTTCTTACACTGTGTCTCATTCACCCATTCACACACACTCACACACACACCAATGGTAACAGAGCTGCCATGCAAAGTGCTAGCTTGCCATCAGGGGCAACTTAGGGTTCAGTGTCTTGCCCAAGGACACTTCGGTATGTGGAGTCATCTGGGCCGGGAATCGAACCATCAACCCTACGATTAGTGGACAACCCGCTCTACCACTCGTATTCGGGCTTCGGCTTTCAGCTATTTTTTTCATTATATTCGGTTTCGGCTTCGAACAAGATTTTTCATTTCGGTGCATCTCTAGTCCTAATAAAACAAAATATATTTCCATGCCCGGTGGGAACCTTGTACGTTATCCATCCCACCTCTCTTGGTATGTTCGCATTCAGCTTGAGCTCCTCAGATCTTCCGTCCCTGCGGCGTGTCCTCCACTGACCTGCTTACATCGTGCATTACTGTATTCTTTCTCCAGCAATCCAGAGTGATGGATCTTATGGGCAGAGGTGGTCAATAACCCGTCCAGCCATATAATCAGCACTAGCGGGGCAGGGGATGACGTGTACAGTGAAGCCTCTGTGGTCACGCCGTGCCTTCCTTGTGTTTAGCAAATGACTTTGAGACGGCCGTCTCTGCGGCAGAAATCTCAATCAGAGAAGGTGCTCGGAGAGGACTTTTAATTGTGCCGGCACTAAAGGATGAAATTGAGCAGGAATGAAGTGCTTTTGGTGCATCGATTTCTTCTCCCCAGCTCTGAGCGCCGGAGTGTGTGTGTGTGTGTGTGTGTGTGTGTGTGTGTGTGTGTGTTGTGGATGGGAATGAGATAGATAAAGAACGTGACAGCCGTGTCCCACTAACTCGCCCTGGCTACATGCGAATATGAATACGATGCCTGTGGAGTCTAAACGGAAAGCTTTTTTTGTCCAAAGAGATTGCAAAAATCTATATTTCATTATTGTGCATTCTGTTCTAACAGCATTTATTTTAAATGGCTGTGCATTCCAGCAATTTTCCGTTTATAAACGTCAACCACAAGCGGCATAACGCAGCTTTATTCAAATAACAATTCCAGACATATAATAGCTATAAAAGCACGCCTCTTTGCGCCAAATCGGATGCTTCTTTATTGCAAAACTAAATTGACTTGCACCACCATCTGTGAACGACTGTGGCGATTGGTCTTCATAACAAGGTGTTCCTATGGTGACAGATGTGTGGCAACTCAGCCCCAAGGTTGCCATAGCAATGAAAGACGTCTCTCCCACTTTCCTGTGATGACAGAGAGGCGGAGGATGAAGGCATCGTGCTGTGTTTTAAAGGAGTCTCCCATTTGGGTTTTTGGCAGCCGTGAGCGGTTTCTCGTCTCACGTTTGGGGACAACCATCTGTCTCCAGCCTCCTCAGTTCTCGCATTCCTGTTTTTCTCGCACCTCATACACAATTCATTAAAAAAAAAAAAAAGTTACAAAACTGCATTCCCAGCTTGCCTTCAGAATATGGTACCAGGACTTTTGACCTTCATCTCATCTGGTCCATGTTCTCACTGGTCCTTCAGGAATTATCTGTTGGAATGAACAAGTTGTACAAACACGCACACCACAGTGCCGAGGACTGAGGACTCGGGATGGAGTGGGGAAGCAGTAGTGCAGGGCCACTGCGGATGGATTGTCTTTAGCTGAATGCCAATGATGCAGGCAGGCCAGGCTTTCAGCTACAAAAAAGTCCCAGATGCATTGCTATGCAGACCCTGTTCCCTTTCAAAGCACAGAGAATCCAAAGCCGAGAGTAATGGAGAGAAAGAGAGAGAGATAGAGGGAGAGAAGGAAGTAGGGACTGCGCTGCACTGCGCTTCGAGAACAACATGCTGCCGTTTGTTTTGATTAAAACTGACGCCCCAAAGCTCAAATCAGTTTTCTGTTTTCCCCCCTCCTCACCATTATATCTCTATGCTGGAGTACGTTTTACAGACTGTTGCATTGCCACATTAAACATGCTGTTTGTTATTTCAGCTCAGAATGTTCCTGCTCTACAGGGGGTTAGCTTATCTGTTATGCAGTTTAGCTCTGGGGTAATAAACATAAAAGCAAGCAATATTTCATATTTAATACGTTTACCTACAGGAGGATACTTTCACTGTCTAGCAAACATAATAATGTTTAATGGTATGAAGCAGTATACAGTGCAGTTAATCTAGAAGCGTAGTGAGTTAACATGGTTTTGGTCAAGGAAAACAACTATGAAAGCTATGAAAACAACAATCTGGAGTGTTTTGAAATGACGTTTCACGCAGGCACATTTGACTAGCACAGCATACTCTGAACAGGTGAGACATCAGGGGTTTGAAATTGAAGTCGGGGATCAACACGGTTTTTGAATTGTCGGTCCGATCCACTGAATTACCCTGCTGGACCTGCATCCAGACCACAGTCCACCAGTCCATTAGGGATTGACCTCTGTGGGATACACTGGTCCGGGTTTATCACAACAGTTAACCCCTTGAATAAATTGGAAGGTCCTGACCTCACTTCCATAACTACATTCTGTTCCGATTCATTTCACCGCAGCTACTAAATAATTCAGAATAGAGCGTTAAGGGGTTAAACAGCTTGAATAATGCAGTTGCATGTATTTTGGGTATCATATACATAGGTAATCACAAGGTGAAGGACATTTCCCTTCCGCTTTTCTAGAAATGTAATTCAGTGACCCCAGACTTTTCCCCCCCAAAGTAAATATTAGGATAGTAGAGTGGAACTGTATAAGTTATGGAGCGGTTAGAACCTAACCACAATCCATCTCTGTCAGCGGACGATTTGTGGTGACCAGCTAAAGGGTCTCCATCTGCCCCACCAGCTCTGAATCTATAAGCATTACAAGTAACATGAGCTCGTGATGTTCACAATCATGTATGGTGGGGGGGGGGGGGGGGGGGAGGTTATATGTGAAAATTTGGAGTCTAATTTTTAATCTAGGTTTGATAACCAAAATAAATAGAGTATTGCTTTTTTAACACAATTTATAGCAATTGGCAAGTTGCCATTCAAAACTATCCCAAAAACCAACACGTGAAAATACATACAGCTATGAGCTGGAGTTGTATAATACACTGATTCACATCAGCCACATGGCCGGCTGTGGCTTAGTCGTCAGAGCAGGTTGTCCATTAATCGTAGGGTTGGCGGTTTGATTCCCAGCCCGGATGACTCCACATGCCGAAGTGTCCTTGGGCAAGACACTGAACCCCAAGCTGCTCCCGATGGCAAGCTAGCGCCTTGTATGGCAGCTCCGTTTCCATTGGTCTGTGAATGGGTGAATGAGACACAGTGTAAAGCACTTCGGATAAAAGCGCTATATAAGTGTGCCATTTACATCATAATACATTGATTATGCACTTGTTGTGAATGGGATATTAGAAGAGATTTTAAATGGCCACTCTACTAAACCTTTGACAAAAACAAAAAAGTATCCCAATTTTGGGGGAAAACTGCACACCTTGCATCACTGGTAGAGATACTAGTAATAGCAGCAGTACTCGTATTATGGCCCTAATTACACGAGTTGCCCAAGGTTTGACTTTTCTGTATCTCATGAGAGAAGGCAGCTCAGTTAATATAGCAGCTATTGCAACATAAAAGTTTCACCGGGGAGCTTTCCATGGTATAGTAGACAACATAAGAATAACGTAGCATAAAATGAACAATAAAACCCAACAGCACAAAACAGAGGGAGGAATAAGGATAAAAAAGAGCCTGATCCACGTGCTGCTCCACCTTTTTAAATCAGTGACCATCCCAGTAAAGAATATGGTACATTACCACCTTTGATTATAGTATATGTAGTGCATGAGGACACCAAAACTTAAAGAATATTAACTGTTAACTTCACTTCTATTTCAGAACTTGTGTATCACATGGCTTTAAGGTAATAAATAATGTGATTTGCATGACCAGATAAACAGAAATATGTTAAAGAGAATAGAAAAAAAAACCTCTATGACAGGATTATTTGGTTAGTCTCTGTGGGAATAGCCTTAAGGGTTTTGCTTTTAACAACTCATTAGTGGGTTTTTTTCTTTCAGAAATGGTTTCAAAATGTAAAATCTGTTTAGAAAGCTATAACCATTAACCATTGTCAATCCGTGGCGTACCATACTAGCTGACAAGAAAAGGAAGACTAGATTCAAAGGTCTTTGTACATCCCCCTGAGTGCCTGTGTTTATCTTAAACAAGATAATTCTCTGTCTTTCTCATCAAGGCTCGGAGTTTCTTAAGTCTTATCTTGACCATTGTTATTGCTTAGACAAACTTTACCTGTCACTGACCAGACAAAAGTGACCGCATTCTCCCAGAATGAGGTACCGATACCAGCAGGTATCACAGCTGTAGAAACTCAAGTCACGGCAGAACAAGTCTTCGGTATGCAAACACTGATAACAGCTGCCCCGTTTGTGGTGGGAGTAGAGTACACTTCTCTGGGGTTGTGGTGGGAATCTTAACAAGCGAGGACTCACAGAGCAGTCTTTAGCCTATGTTTCATTCTGAAGTGCTACGACACTGAAAAAATGTTCGACCATGCGGGCGGATTGGCTGTTTGGCCAGAGATGAGTAAGAAACCAGAAAGCAGTCAGTTTGTGTCCTTGATGACCACAAGGGTTGAATAACACAACTGAGGTTTTGAAGTTGATCTCTAACAAGCATTGACAGGAGCAGAGGTACACTCTTTCTCAAGTGTTCATCGGATGATTAAGGGTTCTGCCTTTCTAATATGGAGACTGGTTGTGGTGATGTTCAACCTCAAATTTTTATTTTTTATTTTACTATTGCTTTTAAATGCATACTCAATGTGGTTGCTGCATTCATTGAATGATCCGATTGTCCAAGCCTACAAAATGTTTATTGTGCACATGGTCAGTACCAATAGTCCGATGGTGTCATCAGTCTCTCTCATTGGTAGGACGAGAAAAAAAAAATACTCTATACCCTCTATGTATGGTACCTTCACTGCTGTTTCTACCATTTACATGTAGCATGTTATTATGGCCTCATCAACTCTTACCATCTTCACGGTTTCCCTAAGGGAACATTAGAAAGTGTGGAAAGGTAATGCAGTGCTGATAAGCTGTGTTTCATTAGGATGGTAAATGGAACCTATCCTAAAAGTGTTCCACGTAGATTCCCTTTAGAAACCAACAACCATTAACCATCTAAAGAACCCATGAGGAACCTGATCTGCAAATTGACATGGATATGTTACAACAGTTTATAATAGCTTATTGATTTATCCATAAAGGGCACTACTTGGAAAAACGTCCGCACTGATATTCCTTAAAGGATATTGTCGCACTGGCAAATGTTGAACCTTTGAAAGGACCAATTCCTGAACAATAGATTTGCACATTTTAGGAATTACATAGCTGGGATGTTGCTGTGGACTGGTATTAAGATATTAAGATACAGCTTACAAAGTGTTGGCAAGTTCTGGTAGTGTCTCCTAAAAAAACATTTGTGGCTGTTGTTATGGTTAATGTTATCAGCTGTGTCTCAAATACATACCCATCCATCCATCCATCTTCAACCGCTTACTCCTTTTCAGGGTCACGGGGGAACCTGGAACCTATCCCAGGGAGCATCGGGCACTAGGCGGGGTACACCCTGGACATACCATGACTTTAAAATTACCCTCCCAGCAAACACCCTAGAGGATTCTTTGGTTTATTCCTCTGGAGAAACCTTTAAAGGTTCTATGTAGAATTCTACAGGGGGGTTGCTTCTCAAGTTCCAAGTAGCAGCCTTTTCAAAATAGTAACCATGTTATCCATCCAAAAAACCTTTGAAATATTGTTTACTAAAGACTCTACCCTGCAATAGACTGGCTTTTCAGGGTATATTTTTGCATCGTGGACAAAGTCTCTTTGGAAGACACTACATCTACTAAGATCCTGACCAGGGTACAGTACTTACTGATCTAGAAGAGTACTGATATAATGCGTCCAGTGATTACATTGGTATTGTACCATGTGGTTGCGTAGCCGTTATTTCTGCAACAAGCAGCATAGGTGTAGCAGCCATCTTGTGTATGTTTAGAGGAACTGTAATATAACCCTGACACTAATCTCTGCACTGGGGAATTTCTTTTTTTGATGATTGTATTTTGTGGAGGCCTGGGACAAAGTGCTCGAATCCAAATTTTTCCCCAACCTGTCAATTTTCACAGCCACTGTGATGCATTTTCCAATGAGGCATTTATAGTGAAACGTAAAATATAGTCAGACATCTGTTTTCTGGATTACAGCTAAATCACTTTTATTCCCCTCAACGAATTTGAGCGGCACATTTTCAATGAGAGATTTCTCTCAAGTCTACCCTTGCTCTAATCTGTCTCCATCTATATTCATCCGTACTTCAATTGCTTCCCGTGTTTCATCTCCCTTCTGCCGCATGTCTCTCATGTCGGCTGCTCGGAGAAGTGTGCCCGGATGGAGGGATGAGGCGGAGAGGTGAGACAGAGCGAAGGCTGTTAGCTGTCCAATTTTACGCCTGGCTACTCTTCCCTCGTTTTGCGTTTCTATTCGCACATTTTCTAAAATGCTCCATCAGACACACATTTGAGGTGAGACAGAAAAGAATGAGATGTCAGAATCAAAGTGCCACAATGGCTTCCTTTAGGAAACCGAATACTCAATTGGTGCGTATTTATTTATTTATTTATTTATTTATTTAAAGGAAAATCCACCTGAATGGCATTTGTATTCATTTTTATAATTAACATTTGGTCTTCAGTGCTGTCCAAAATGTATTTTTCAAAGAAATTGTGCCTAACCATTTCCTACATCACCCACAATGCCAGAGACCTGCTGACAGTAGTGCCAG
>JAFFST010049703.1:25115-44269 GCA_022414735.1 Noturus placidus
GTAGCGCAGCTTTATATTAACATGTCATCGTTCAGCTCGTTCACGCGGACTTGTACGGTGGACGATCCCCATGAACGGATAAATACTCTGGAGGATCATCATGCTTGTTGTCATCTCTCACACCTCGTCCTTCTTTCCCCTCAGAAGAGTCGAAATCAGACACGGATCTGATTATAAAGATTCTTTTCAGTATATTCAAGCCCCTAGGTGGCACTACATTTTTATAGCTCATTTCCTGTGTGATGAGTGATATTGTGTAACAGAGCCGACACAGCGTGTGTAACAACACCCTTTATTATATACCATACCATTTAACCATACAGCCTCATTTTTATCCTCTTATTCATATGCACACATACAACAATATGAAATAAGGACACGCTACAGCGCTACGCTGCGTTACGGCACAGAACAGCCAGAACGTCGTCATTACATAAAAGACTAAACATATAAACACTGATTTGGATGCAATCTAATTTCTGTATGCAATAATCTTCTGCTGTTTTAATAAAAGTACAAAGGTAGAGAGGAACCTATTTCTCACCAAATGCTCCATTTATTACAAAGAGAAATAAGAAAAGAGCTACAAAGTGCCTCATTATAAACAGAAACATAGCATTTTGTTGCATATATCTTAAATAAATTAAGATAAGAACTAAGTAAACAAATAAAAGACGTCTAATAATAATCAGTGTGAATTAAATCTGTAGATTTGAGTCCAATTTCCTTTTAGTATTTAATCAGGCTTAAAGCTTCTCTGTGTAGAAACACATTGTTATGTGTTTATATACAATAGCACCCACTGGGGGAACCTTTAAAGGTGTAGGAGGGTTCCAGAAAGAAGCTTTTTTCAGAATAGGCTACTTTTTCACAAAAATCATTCCACTTAGAACCTCAACGATGCTGCAGAGGATTTGCTAGGAATTTTAAATCAACAAGACAACTGAACAATGACATACACTGTTAGAGAAAAGGGTTCTTTAAATAATTAAGGGTTAAAGCTTCCTTGTATGGGTTCCACTTGGATTCTCTGATAGGAAACCTTCTTGTCATAGAACCTTTGAAGGTTCCTCCAGATGGGATGTGCTAGATTGACCGTCCTGTCTAAGAGCATTACTTAAAGAAAGATGCCAAGATTTGAGATAAATCTTTAAAAATGTGTCCATTTTGGACCTCATGGATGCAACAAAGGTTCTACTTGGAACCTTAGATGAATGCCACGGAGCAACTCTGTACTGTACACTCTTTGAAAAAAGAGTTCACTGAATAATGAAGAGTTCTAAAAAGGCTCTATTCAGAAGGCTGTAGGGTTCTTTATAGAACTTTTAAGGGTTCCTCCAGAAGGGCAAACTGAGAAACACTTATATATTATTTCATTTAGCAGACGCTTTTATCCAAAGTGACTTACAAATGAGACACACTCACACACCAATGGTAGCAGAGCTGCATGCAAGGTGCTAGCTTGCCATCGGGGGCAACTTAGGGTTCAGTGTCTTGCCCAAGGACACTTCGGCATGGGATCACCCGGGCCGGGATTCGAACCACCAACCCCACGATTAGTGGATTAGTGGACAACCCGCTCTACCGACTGAGCCACAGCAGTCCAACAAGAGTAATAGCACTTAAGAGTGCTATTACTTCAGCCCCTGTGTGGTATATTTTTATGGGGAGTTTTCAGAGTAAAAAAAAATCCCCAAAGCTACCTTTATTTTCCTCTGTGCATTAAACAGAGCCACGAGGCTCTGGTGCGGACACATGATATTTTATTAAGCTGCCATTTTCTCTGAGTTGTTTTGTCTCTCTCATGGTAACATTGTGACTCATTACTGAACTATAACAAGGTCCCTGTGTGCGCTTGGGTACTGATGTAACAAACGGCAGCCAGACGCAGTACTATCTTACAGAACAGCGCCTTGGCTAGAAAATATCCAAGAATCATGGCCCAAATCCACATCTAGAGTAAAAACACAGAGAGAACCAACTGTGTTCTTTATTAAAACCAAAGACAGCTTTGGCAGTATGATGACTAAGAATTATTGAGGACTAAAGACAAGCAAAAGGCCATAACAGGCATCAGATGATGTGATGAAAATCTGGATGCTTACAGGAAGTAAATAAAGGTAGATGGTGTAGGGCTCGGACAGATCAGATGAGATAGGGCAGGTGAGGCAAGGTAGGGAGGGAAGTTGGGCAGGGTTAGTAGGGTGGGAAAGATATGTACGATCAGGCAGGAAGAGGCAAGGTGGGGCAAGGGAGGGTAAGGAAAGGTAGGATGAGGTATGGGATTATAGAGTAAGGGAGACCAAGATGGTGCAGTGTGAGGGAAGGAGTTGTGAGACAAGAAAAGGCTCGGTGAGGTAGGATTAGATGGGGCAATGCAGGGTGAGGTAGGGGAAAACATGTCAAGGTAGGGAAAGATGGGGCATGGTGAGGTAGGGAAATGTGGGTTGAGATAGAGTAAGATGGGGCAGGGTGAGGTAGGGAAAGGTGGAGTGAGATAGGGAAAGATGGGGCAGGGCAAGGTAATCAAAGGGAGGGTGAGATAGAGTAAGATGGGGCAGGGCGAGGTAGGGAAAGGTTGAGTGAGATAGGGAAAGATGGGACAGGGCAAGGTAATCAAAGACAGGGTGAGATAAAGTAAGATGGAGCAGGGCGAGGTAGGGAAAGGTGGAGTGAGATAGGGAAGGATGGGGCAGGGCAAGGTAATCAAAGGGAGGGTGAGATAGAGTAAGATGGGGCAGGGCGAGGTAGGGAAAGGTGGAGTGAGATAGGGAAAGATGGGGCAGGGCAAGGTAATCAAAGGGAGGGTGAGATACAGTAAGATGGAGCAGGGTGGGGAATGGTAGGGAATGGCAGGGTGAGAAAAGGGCAATATGGGGCAGCATGGAGTATGACAGAGAAAGGTGGGATGAGAGGGCAAGATGGGGCAAGTCAGGGTGAGGTAGGCAATGGTGAGGAGAGATAGGTCAAGATAGGGCAGTTGAAGGCAAGGTGGTATGAAGTAGAGCAAGTTGGGGTTAGGGTAAGGCAGGGTGGGGCAGAGTGAGGCAAGGTTGGTTCATATTAATGTAAGATTGTGAAATTGTGAAATTATGAAAGTCCTAAATTGTTAAAATAATGTTGTTGATTTATATTGTATATTTATAAATTATGTTATATTTATATTGGTTGATTACTCTTTGTTTAATTTTAAACTAAATGTTCTGTTCCTAGTCATCACCTCCATCAGGATGGATTTCTGTGGCACTTTTTATTTCGAGGTTGCTTTTTCCTGACATGGTGTGAGCAGATATTTTATGTAGAACTTTGCTCTTGCTGTTGTCCTGCTCGCTTTGTCTCTGAGGACACCCGGCCTGATTTCTTATATGAAAGTGTTATATTAAACCCTGTGGCATGATAAAGCTAATATTAGTCCACTCTTCATGTAGCATATGTATGAATATTTAAAATCTAACCTAGAGGCTGAGTGAGGAAATGATCTGAATCTCAGATCCGTCACATAGACACGGCTTTCCCTCAGTTTTCTTACTACTTACAACATTTCAAAGAAGATGACATTAAATACAGTATAACACTGCAAAAATTAATTAATATAAATTATACAGTAACTACTGTGAACTTAGTTCTGTCTCTTGTGGGCGTGGTCTGTCTAATGTGTTTTTTTGTTGAGAAATGAGAAATTCTGGTAGCTAGGAATAGCTTATAAAGCGAACTAGAGATGTACACGGTAGTGTGATATACTTGTTGCATTCTCGGCTTCATACTCGCTTCATTCTCAGATTAGATTAGCAAAACGAGCTAACCGTATTAGCTACATACGCTACGGAACCACCGATCTTTGCTACATCCTTTCAGCTGTATTTTTCTTACACATCTTATACACATTTAATGAGAGGTGGTATATGACAGAGTCAGTTGGACTACCGGGAGGCACATGGTAGCTTAGTGGTTAGCACGTTGCGTCGAGGGTTTCCTCCGGGTACTCCGGTTTCCTCCCCCAGTCCAAACACATGCATGGTAGTCTGATGGGCGTGTCTAAAGTGTCCGTAGTGTATGAATGTGTGTGTGATTGTGTATTTTATTGTGCCCTGTGATGGACTGGCACTCTGTCCAGGGTGTACCCCGCCTTGTGCCCGATGCTCCCTGGTATAGACTCCAGGTTCCCCGTGACCCTGATAGTAAGCGGTAGATGATGGATGGATGTTGGACTACTGTTTTCTATCCTAATTATTAAATTAGTTGATTTACAGTGTCATACCTAATTTTCATAGAATTGAGAAAATCTTGAAAACTTATCCTGGAAGAGACCGCTTCCATCAGGATAGAAGTCAGAAGAACTGTATAAGAACCATGCAAGCAAAAATATATGAACCCCGCACCCCCCCCCCCCCCCCCCCCTCCCCACAGCATAACAGAGTGAGTGAGTGTGTTTTATCTGTGTACAGTGAAACTTCTATAGTGTTTGGATCAGGCTAGATTACTCCCTGAAGGGTGATCATTCTCTCTCTCGCTCATCGTGACATGTGTATCAACCGTGTATCTCCCACTGACCGGCTGAATCGATGCGGTTTCAATTAAAGAGACCTGCTGTTCTCGCCACATGAACCTGCTGGACTCACACAGAGAGCAGCGCTGATCCGACTGAACCCAGACACCTGGGAGAGAGCGAGGATAAAGAAAGACAGAATGAAGCAGGATGAATGGCTTACACTTTGTTGTAGTGGGCTGAAAGAGACTGAACTGTTGGTGGTTCCCAGCGCTTTGTAACAGTCTGAGATAAAGCTGTAACGTTTGTTTTCCAACATCTTCAGGACAGAGGAGTTTATGACAAGCTACAATTGTTTCTCTTATTAATGTCAAAACAAAAAAGGGAGATGAGAGGAATGGAGAGATGGAAAGGTGGAGAGAGAAGGAGGTTCAGAAAAATTGAGAGTTGGAGAGAGATGGAGAGTTATTGAGGGATATTGAAAGATGGAGAGATGGAGAGTGATGGAGAGCTGGGGAGAGATGGTGAGATTGAGAGATGGAAAGATATTGAAAAATTGAGAGAGATGGAGAGATGGAGAGTTATTGAGAGATATTGCAAGAAGGAGAATGATTGAGAGGTAGAGAAATAAAGAGATACAGTATATAGTGATTCAGAGATATTGAGAGATGGAGTGATGGTGAGATTGAGAGATGGAGAGATTATTGAGATATTGAAAGATGGAGAAATGGAGAGTGATGGTGAAATTAAGAGAGGAGAGATATTGAGAGATGGAGAGATATTGAGAGATGGAAAGTGAAGGAGAGCTGGAGAGATAGAGAGTGATGGAGAGATGGAGAGTGATGGAGAGATATTAAGAGATTGAGAGATATTGAGGGATTGAGAGATATTGAGAGATGGAGAGTGATGGAGAGATGGAGAGATGAAGAGATGAAGAGATGTAGAGATGGAAAGTGATGGAGAGATATTGAGAAATTGAGAGTGATGAGAGATTGAGAGTTATTGAGAGATGGAGAGATAGAGAGTGATGGAGAGATGGAGAGATAGAGAGTGATGTATGGCCGAGTGGTTAAGGCATTAGACTTAAGTTCCAATGAACAAAAGTTCTCGTGGGTTCAAGCCCCACTCCTGGTAAATGGGAAGCTAGAGCTAAGCTGTGTTTAAAGACTAGCAAAACTTTTAGGGCGGCTGTGTCTCAGTCAGTAGAGCGGGTTGTCCACTAATCCACTAATCGTAGGGTTGGTGGTTGGAATCCCGGCCCGGGTGATCCCATGCCGAAGTGTCCTTGGGCAAGACACTGAACCCTAAGTTGCCCCCGATGGCAAGCTAGCACCTTGCATGCAGCTCTGCTACCATTGGTGTGTGAGTGTGTCTCATTAGTAAGTCGCTTGTAAAAATGATATTTCTGTAAAGCTGCTTTGAGACAATGTCCATTGTAAAAAGTTCTATACAAATTGATTAATTATTAATTATATTATATTACTAATTATTAATTAATTATGATGGAGAGAGATGGAGAGAGACGGAGAGATGGAGAGTTATTGAGAGATAGAGAGTGATGGAGAGATGGAGAGTGATGGAGAGAGATGGAGAGATAGAGAGAGATGGAGAGATATTGAGAGAAGGAGAGATAGAGAGTGATGGAGAGATGGAGAGTGATGGAAAGATAGCGTGATGGAGAGATGGAGAGAGACAGAAAGGTGGAGAGAGATGGAGAGATGGAGAGATAGAGAGTGATGCAGAGATAGAGAGTGATGGAGAGATAGAGAGTGATGGAGAGATAGGTGAATGAACAAGAGAGATGAAGAGTGATGGAGTGATGGAGAGTGTTGGAGAGATAGAGAGTGTTGGAGAGATAGAGAGTGATGGAGAGATAGAGAGTGATGAAGAGATGGAGTGATGGAGAGATGGAGAGATAGAGAGAGATGGAGAGATATTGAGAGAAGGAGAGATAGAGAGTGATGGAGAGATAGAGAGTGATGGAAGGATAGAGTGATGGAGAGATGGAGAGTGATGGAGAGATGGAGAGAGACAGAAAGGTGGAGAGTGATGGAGAGATGGAGAGATAGAGAGTGATGCAGAGATAGAGAGTGATGGAGAGATAGAGAGTGATGGAGAGATGGAGAGATAGAGAGTGATGGAGAGAGATGGAGAGAGATGGAGAGATGGAGAGATAGAGAGTGATGGAGAGATGGAGAGTGATGGAAAGATAGAGTGATGGAGAGTGATGGAGAGATGGAGAGAGACAGAAAGGTGGAGAGTGATGGAGAGATGGAGAGATAGAGAGTGATGCAGAGATAGAGAGTGATGGAGAGATAGAGAGTGATGGAGAGACAGAGAGTGATGGAGAGATGGAGAGATAGAGAGTGATGGAGAGATGGAGAGATAGAGAGTGATGGAGAGAGATGGAGAGAGACGGAGATTGAGAGATGGAGAGAGATGGAGAGATGGAGAGTTATTGAGAGATGGAGAGTGATGAGAGATGGAGAGTGATGGAGAGATGGAGTGATGGAGAGTGTTGGAGAGATAGAGAGTGATGGAGAGATAGAGAGTGATGGAGAGATGGAGAATGATGGAGAGATAGAGAGTGATGGAGAGTTATTGAGAGATATTGAGAGATGGAGAGATAGAGAGTGATGGAGAGATGGAGAGATAGAGAGACAGAGAGTGACAGAGAGTGATGGAGAGTTATTGAGATATAGAGAGTGATGGAGAGATAGAGAGTAATGGAGAGATGGAGAGTGATGGAGAGATGGAGAGAGACTGAGAGATGGAGATATATTGAGAGATATTGAGAGATGGAGAGATAGAGAGTGATGGAGAGATGGAGAGATAGAGAGTGATGGAGAGAGATGGAGAGTTATTGAGATATATTGAGAGATGGAGAGATAGAGAGTGATGGAGAGATAGAGAGTGATGGAGAGATATTGAGAGATGGAGAGATAGAGAGTGATGGAGAGAGATGGAGAGAGACGGAGAGATAGAGAGTGATGGAGAGATATTGAGAGATGGAGAGATAGAGAGTGATGGAGAGATGGAGTGATGGAAAGATGGAGAGTGATGGAGAGATGGAGAGTGATGGAGAGATGGAGAGAGACAGAAAGATGGAGAATGATGGAGTGATGGAGAGATGGAGAGATGGAGAGATAGAGAGTGATGGAGAGAGATGGAGAGAGACAGAGAGATGGAGAGTTATTGAGAGATATTGGCGAGATGGAGAGATAGAGAGTGATGGAGAGATAGAGGGTGAGAGACTGAGAGATGGAGGGATGGAGAGACAGAGAGTGACAGAGAGTGATGGAGAGTTATTGAGATATAGAGAGTGATGGAGAGATAGAGAGTAATGGAGAGATGGAGAGTGATGGAGAGATAGAGAGTGATGGAGAGATGGAGAGAGACTGAGAGATGGAGATATATTGAGAGATATTGAGAGATGGGGAGATAGAGAGTGATGGAGAGAGATGGAGAGAGACGGAGAGATTGAGAGTGATGGAGAGAGATGGAGAGAGATGGAGAGATGGAGAGTTATTGAGAGATATTGAAAGATGCAGAGATAGAGAGTGATGGAGAGATGGAGAGATAGAGAGTGATGCAGAGATAGAGGGATGGAGAGATATTGAGAGATGGAGAGATAGAGAGTGATGGAGAGATGGAGAGATAGAGAGTGATGCAGAGATAGAGGGATGGAGAGATATTGAGAGATGGAGAGATAGAGAGTGATGGAGAGAGATGGAGAGATAGAGAGTGATGGAGAGATATTGAGAGATGGAGAGATGGAGAGATAGAGAGATAGAGAGATGGAGAGATGGAGAGTGATGAGAGATGGAGAGTGATGGAGAGATAGAGAGTAATGGAGAGATAGAGAGTGATGGAGAGATGGAGAGTGATGGAGAGATAGAGTGATGGAGAGTTATTGAGAGATATTGAGAGACGGAGAGATAGAGAGTGATGGAGAGATGGAGAGAGACAGAAAGGTGGAGAGTGATGGAGAGATGGAGTGATGGAGAGATGGAGAGTGATGGAGAGATGGAGAGATAGAGAGTGATGGAGAGAGATGGAGAGAGACAGAGAGATGGAGAGTTATTGAGATATATTGAGAGATGGAGAGATAGAGAGTAATGGAGAGATAGAGAGTGATGGAGAGATGGAGAGAGATAGAGAGAGACAGAGAGATGGAGAGTTATTGAGATATATTGAGAGATGGAGAGATAGAGAGTGATGGAGAGATGGAGAGAAAGAGAGTGATGGAGAGATTGAGAGAGACAGAAATGTGGAGAGTGATGGAGAGATGGAGAGATAGAGAGTGATGGAGAGATGGAGAGAGACAGAAAGTTAGAGAGTGATGGAGAGATGGAGAGATAGAGAGTGATGGAGAGATGGAGAGAGACAGAAAGGTGGAGAGTGATAAAGAGTGATTGAGAGATGGAGAGATGGAGAGTGATGGAGATATGGACAGAGACAGAAAGGTGGAGAGTGATGGAGAGATGGAGTGATGGAGAGATGGAGAGTGATGGAGAGATGGAGAGAGACAGAAAGGTGGAGAGTGATAGAGAGTGATGGAGAGATGGAGAGATAGAGAGTGATGGAGAGATGGAGAGATAGAGAGTGATGGAGAGATGGACAGATAGAGAGTGATGGAGAGATAGAGTGATGGAGAGATGGAGAGAGACAGAAAGGTGGAGAGTGATGGAGAGATGGAGAGATGGAGAGATAGAGAGTGATGCAGAGATAGAGAGTGATGGAGAGATATTGAGAGATGGAGAGATAGAGAGTGATGCAGAGATAGAGAGTGATGGAGAGATAGAGAGTGATGGAGAGATGGAGAGATAGAGAGTGATGGAGAGATAGAGAGTGATGGAGAGATGGAGAGATAGAGAGTGATGGAGAGATAGAGAGAGATGGAGAGAGACAGAGAGATGGAGAGTTATTGAGATATATTGAGAGATGGAGAGATAGAGAGTAATGGAGAGATAGAGAGTGATGGAGAGATGGAGAGAGATAGAGAGAGACAGAAAGATGGAGAATGATGGAGTGATGGAGAGATGGAGAGATGGAGAGATGGAGAGAGATGGAGAGAGACAGAGAGATGGAGAGTTATTGAGAGATATTGGCGAGATGGAGAGATAGAGAGTGATGGAGAGATGGAGAGATAGAGGGTGAGAGACTGAGAGATGGAGGGATGGAGAGACAGAGAGTGACAGAGAGTGATGGAGAGTTATTGAGATATAGAGAGTGATGGAGAGATAGAGAGTAATGGAGAGATAGAGAGTGATGGAGAGATATTGAGAGATGGAGAGATAGAGAGTGATGGAGAGATGGAGAGATAGAGAGTGATGCAGAGATAGAGTGATGGAGAGATGGAGAGAGACAGAAAGGTGGAGAGTGATGGAGAGATGGAGAGATAGAGAGTGATGCAGAGATAGAGAGTGATGGAGAGATATTGAGAGATGGAGAGATAGAGAGTGATGCAGAGATAGAGAGTGATGGAGAGATAGAGAGTGATGGAGAGAGATGGAGAGAGATGGAGAGATGGAGAGTTATTGAGAAATATTGCGATATGGAGAGATAGAGAGTGATGGAGAGAGAGAGTGATGGAGAGATAGAGAGATAGAGAGCGATGGAGAAATGTAGAGTTATTGAGAGATATTGCGATATGGAGAGATAGAGAGTGATGGAGAGATGGAGAGATAGAGAGTGATGGAGAGATGGAGAGAGATAGAAAGGTGGAGAGTGATGGAGAGATGGAGAGATGGAGAGATAGAGAGTGATGCAGAGATAGAGGGTGATGGAGAGATAGAGAGTGATGGAGAGATATTGAGAGATGGAGAGATAGAGAGTGATGGAGAGATGGAGAGATAGAGAGTGATGGAGAGAGATGGAAAGTTATTGAGAGATATTGCGATATGGAGAGATAAAGAGTGATGGAGAGATAGAGAGTGATGGAGAGATGGGGAGATAGAGAGTGATGGAGAGATTTTGAGAGATGGAGAGATAGAGAGTGATGGAGAGAGAGATGGAGAGAGACGGAGAGATGGAGAGTTATTGAGATATATTGAGAGATGGAGAGATAGAGAGTGATGGAGAGAGAGATGGAGAGAGACGGAGAGATGGAGAGTTATTGAGATATATTGAGAGATGGAGAGATAGAGAGTGATGCAGAGATAGAGAGTGATGGAGAGATATTGAGAGATGGAGAGGTAGAGAGTGATGGAGAGATGGAGAGATAGAGAGTGATGGAGAGTGATGGAGAGATGGAGAGATAGAGAGAGACGGAGAGATAGAGAGTGATGGAGAGATGGAGAGAGACAGAAAGGTGGAGAGTGATGGAGAGATGGAGTGATGGAGAGTGATGGAGAGATGCAGAGATAGAGAGTGATGGAGAGATAGAGAGTGATGGAGAGATGGAGAGAGAGAGAGTGATGGAGAGATAGAGAGTGATGGAGAGATGGAGAGATGGAGAGATATTGAGAGATGGAGAGATATAGAGTGATGGAGAGTGATGGAGAGAGACGGAGAGATAGAGAGTGATGGAGAGATATTGAGAGATGGAGAGATAGAGAGTGATGGAGAGTGATGGAGAGATAGAGAGAGAAGAGTGATGGAGAGATAGAGAGTGATGGAGAGATGGAGAGATAGAGAGTGATGGAGAGATATTGAGAGATGGAGAGATAGAGAGTGATGGAGAGAGAGAGTGATGGAGAGATAGAGAGATAGAGAGCGATGGAGAAATGTAGAGTTATTGAGAGATATTGCGATATGGAGAGATAGAGAGTGATGGAGAGATAGAGAGTGATGGAGAAATGTAGAGTTATTGAGAGATATTGCGATATGGAGAGATAGAGAGTGATGGAGAGAGAGATGGAGAGAGACGGAGAGATGGAGAGTTATTGAGATATATTGAGAGATGGAGAGATAGAGAGTGCTAGAGAGAGATGGAGAGAGATGGAGAGTTATTAAGAGATATTGAGATATGGAGAGATAGAGAGTGATGGAGAGTGATGGAGAGATATAGAGTGATGGAGAGTGATGGAGAGAGACGGAGAGATAGAGAGTGATGGAGAGATATTGAGAGATGGAGAGTGATGGAGAGAGACAGAGAGATGGAGAGTTATTGAGATATATTGAGAGATGGAGAGATAGAAAGTGATGGAGAGATAGAGAGTGATGGAGAGAGATGGAGAGAGACGGAGAGATAGAGAGTGATGGAGAGATGGAGAGTGATGGAGAGATAGAGAGTGATGGAGAGATGGAGAGAGACGGAGAGATGGAGAGATGGAGAGATATTCAGAGATGGAGAGATATAGAGTGATGGAGAGAGATGGAGAGAGACGGAGAGATGGAGAGTTATTGAGAGATATTGAGAGATGGAAAGATATAGAGTGATGGAGAGAGATGGAGAGAGACAGAGAGATTGAGAGATGGAGAGATGGAGAGTTATTGAGAGATGGAGAGTGATGAGAGATGGAGAGTGATGGAGAGATGGAGAGAGACAGAAAGGTGGAGAGTGATGGAGAGATGGAGTGATGGAGAGTGATGGAGAGATGCAGAGAGACAGAAAGGTGGAGAGTGATGGAGAGATGGAGTGATGGAGAGTGTTGGAGAGATAGAGAGTGATGGAGAGTTATTGAGAGATATTGAGAGACGGAGAGATAGAGAGTGATGGAGAGATGGAGAGATGCAGAGAGACAGAAAGGTGGAGAGTGATGGAGAGATGGAGAGATAGAGAGTGATGGAGAGTTATTGAGAGATATTGAGAGACGGAGAGATAGAGAGTGATGGAGAGATAGAGAGTGATGGAGAGATGGAGAGATAGAGAGGGATGGAGAGATAGAGAGAGATGGAGAGATGGAGAGATAGAGAGTGATGGAGAGATGGAGAGTGATGGAGAGATGGAGAGAGACAGAAAGGTGGAGAGTGATGGAGAGATGGAGAGATAGAGAGTGATGGAGAGATATTGAGAGATGGAGAGATAGAGAGTGATGGAGAGAGATGGAGAGAGACGGAGAGATGGAGAGATATTGAGAGATGGATAGATAGAGAGTGATGGAGAGAGATGGAGAGAGACGGAGAGATAGAGAGTGATGGAGAGATATTGAGAGATGGAGAGATAGAGAGTGATGGAGAGATGCAGAGAGACAGAAAGGTGGAGAGTGATGGAGAGATGGAGAGATAGAGAGTGATGGAGAGATGGAGAGTGATGGAGAGATGGAGAGAGACAGAAAGGTGGAGAGTGATGGAGAGAGACGGAGAGATAGAGAGTGATGGAGAGATATTGAGAGATGGAGAGATAGAGAGTGATGGAGAGAGATGGAGAGATAGAGAGAGATGGAGAGAGATGGAGAGTTATTAAGAGATATTGAGATATGGAGAGATAGAAGGTGGAGAGTGATGGAGAGATGGAGAGATAGAGAGATGGAGTGATGGAGAGTGATGGAGAGATGCAGAGAGACAGAAAGGTGGAGAGTGATGGAGAGATGGAGAGATAGAGAGTGATGGAGAGATATTGAGAGATGGAGAGATAGAGAGTGATGGAGAGAGATGGAGAGATAGAGAGTGATGGAGAGAAATGGAGAGAGACGGAGAGATGGAGAGTTATTGAGAGATATTGAGAGATGGAGAGATAGAGAGTGATGGAGACTTATTGAGATATAGAGAGTGATGGAGAGATGAAGTGATGGAGAGATGGAGTGATGGAGAGATGGAGAGTGATGGAGAGATGGAGAGTGATGGAGAGATGGAGAGAGATGGAAAGATGGAGAATGATGGAGTGATGGAGAGATGGAGTGATGGAAAGATGGAGAGTGATGGAGAGTGATGGAGAGATAGAGCGTGATGGAGAGATGCAGAGAGACGAAGAGATAGAAAGAGATAGAGAGATGGAGAGAAATGGAGAGAGATGGAGAGAGATGGAGAGAGATGGAGAGTGATGGAGAGATAGAGCGTGATGGAGAGATGGAGAGAGACGAGAGATAGAGAGAGATAGAGAGATGGAGAGAGATGGAGAGAGATGGAGAATGATGGAGAGAGATGGAGAGTGATGGAGAGTGATGGAGAGTGATGGAGAGATGGAGAGATGGAGTCATAGAGTGATGGCGAGATGGAGAGAGACAAAGAGATGGAAAGAGACGGAACCATGGAGAGAGACGAAGAGTGACGGAGAGTGACGGAGAGAGACGGAAAGATGGAGAGAGACGGTAAGAGACGGAAAGATGGAGAGAGACGGAAAGAGATGGCAAGATGGAGAGATACGGAAAGATGGAGAGTGATGGAGAGATGGAGTCATGGAGTGATGGTAAGATGGAAGAGTGATGGAGAGGATGAGAGAGACGGAGAGATGGAAAGAGACGGAAACATGGAGAGAGACGGAGAGAGACGGAGAGAGACAGCAAGACGGAGAGAGACAGAGAGTGACGGAGAGAGACGGAGAGTGACGGAGAGAGACGGAAAGAGACGGAAAGATGAGAGAGACAGAAAGATGGAGAGAGATGGAGAGAGACGGAGAGAGACGGAGAGTGACACAGAGAAACGGAGAGAGACGGAGAGTGACGGAGAGAGACGGAAAGACGGAGAGAGACGGAGAGTGATGGAGAGAGACGGAGAGTGACGGAGAGAGACGGAGAGAGACGGAGAGTGACGGAGAGAGACGGAGAGAGACGGAGAGTGACGGAGAGTGATGGAGAGAGACGGAGAGAGACGGAGAGAGACAGATGAAGACAGTAATTGTGTTTCTCTCAGCAAGAGTTTTTAAGGCTGACCTTTTCCCGAGCAGCTCCTGTCTCACCCTGCAGGTTCACCAGCGCTCTGTCCCACAGCCTCCGGATGTCTCTTTAGATTTTATCATGGGCCTAATTTACTCTGGGGACATTTCCTCACTGATTTCTCCAACATCTAGTCCACTGGGAACTTTTTGTTACAGCACAAAAGTTTGCACACCCCCTCACACTGATAAAACCAACAAGGCATTTAATATGACTTTTACACGGGAGATGTTGCTTCATTATCATCATCAGTAATCGAATCTGTCATGTGGATTTATATTCCACTTCTCTAAGACTCCAACCTCATCCGTAAATGCAACCATAAACAGGACAAAGTAAACATACTGTAATCATTAGAACATGGTTACGGTGTAAGATGCAGTCATGTCAGAGTGATAACACCCTCCAGAGACATGCTGCTGTAAGGAAATAACGGAACACAGCACATCATATACAAGGCCACGTAACTGCAAACCATGCGCATCAGCAGGAAATAATGTCATTATTGAACCAGCATTAATTTAACAACCTTCATCGCAGTTATATCGTCATGGCGATATATCATCACAGCAGAACATGTAGATGAGTGAAACACACCATTCTGCTTCTCTAGACAGGAAGTCGTCTGCGCTTTGGGTTCTGTAAGCTCTGGAAACTGTGAGACATCCAGCACAACACTCAACAAATGCACACGCTCCAGACATTTCTGCTGTTACCATAGCGATGAGGTCGTCTCTGAACCCGCTTTGTGCGTTGCAAAGCTCATACACACTTCGCCGTTGCCTAGTGTCGAGGTCTTGAAATCATGTGTGTGTGTGTGTGTGTGTGTGTGTGTGTGTGTGTGTGTGTGTGTGTGCGCCTGTCTGTACGCGTGGGTGGAATGTGATTTGTCCTGCCCGGGTGTGAAATCTGTAACACACACTCAGCTGAGGAAGGATACACACTCCTCTTTTCATGATCACCATGGTGATGGCTCTCCTGTTCGAAAGTGCATTTACATAACGCAGATGTTTTTCGTTTTTTATTCCAGCTGAACGGTGGAAGCTTTTTGTTCCACCTCATCCTAAATATTTGCTTCTTTAGCGCCACGCTGGAGTTTACGAAATGATGCTAATGTAGCTAACAAGTAATGGATACTCCACGCCTCCAGTTTAGCATTGTGTAAAACACGTCTGAATCATTGTACACGTGAAAACAAATGAAGCGTGAGCTGTTTTCACTCAATCACCTCCAACTTATAATCTACACCTTTACATGTGCTATGTGGTTTTAGCTTCCTTTTCTTCTTAGCTGCGTTAGCATCATAGCTCCATCGTGGCAGATTTCAGACAGCAGACATGTCTTGACTACGTGTGGGGTGAAATGTCACTTCCACATCACAGTACCACTCATTAACCAATCAGCAACCAACTACTGCTAGCTCCTACCCAAGTACCAATAGTTCCTTTTGTTGAGCGTAACTATGGACCATCCTGCTGGAACCTTCTGTACCAACAAACAAACAAATAAACAAAACAGTCCAACTCTCTTCCAGTATATTAATGTAAACATAAATCTCCAGCATCATGTCAAACCGGAGCAAACCATTACAGACCAGAGGGGGTGGATCTCATATACACACACCGGGCGGCTGTGGCGCAGGTGGTAGAGCGGGTTGTTCACTAGTCGAAGGGTTGGCGGTTTGATTCCCGGCCCATGTGACTCCACATGCCGAAGTGTCCTTGAGAAAGACACTGATTTACCACTTATCATATTTTAGTGACAATCTAACATGTTTACTTCTGTGGTTTCAAAGCAATTCACACGTGCAGACCCTGGGAGAACTCCTGAAGCTCCTCAGATGAGTTTATACACTTACAGCCTCAATACAACCGAGGGAAGTTTCTGACTTCTTTTAATATATAATCTCAAGAGCGTTTAATCAGACTCAAGGAAATGCACATTTTCGAAAACGTTTACGGACATTTTTTAAAACGTATACGGATATTTTCGAAAACGTTTACGGATATTTTTGAAAATGTTTACGGACATTTTTGAAAACGTATACGGATATTTTCGAAAATTTATTGGGATATTTTCGAAAACGTTTACGGACATTTTCGTAAACGTTTACGGATATTTTCGAAAACGTTTACGGACATTTTTGAAAACGTATACGGATATTTTCGAAAACGTTTACGGATATTTTCGAAAACGTTTACGGATATTTTCGTAAACGTTTACGGATATTTTCGAAAATGTTTACGGACATTTTTGAAAACGTATACGGATATTTTCGAAAATTTATTGGGATATTTTCGAAAACGTTTACGGATATTTTCTAAAACGTTTACAGACATTTTCGAAAACTTTTACGGACATTTTTGAAAACGTTTACGGATATTTTTGAAAATGTTTACGGATATTTTCGAAAACATTTACGGATATTTTTGAAAACATATACGGATATTTTCGAAAATTTATTGGGATATTTTCGAAAACGTTTACAAACATTTTCCAAAACGTTTACGGATATTTTTGAAAACGTTTACAGATATTTTTGAAAATATATTCGGATATTTTCGAAAACATATTCGGATATTTTCGAAAACGTTTACGGATATTTTCGAAAACGTTTACAGATATTTTTGAAAACATATACGGATATTTTCGAAAATTTATTGGGACATTTTCGAAAACGTTTACGGATATTTTCGAAAATTTATTGGGACATTTTCGAAAACGTTTACAAACATTTTCGAAAATGTTTACGGACATTTTCGAAAACGTTTACGGATATTTTTGAAAATTTATTGGGACATTTTCGAAAACGTTTACGGATATTTTTGAAAACGTTTACGGATATTTTCGAAAATTTATTGGGATATTTTCAAAAACGTTTACAAACATTTTCGAAAATGTTTACGGACATTTTTGAAAACGTATATGGATATTTTCGAAAATTTATTGGGATATTTTCGAAAAGGTTTACGGATATTTTCTAAAACGTTTACAGACATTTTCGAAAACTTTTACGGACATTTTTGAAAACGTTTACGGATATTTTCGAAAACGTTTACGGATATTTTCGAAAACATTTACAGATATTTTTGAAAACATATACGGATATTTTCGAAAATTTATTGGGACATTTTCGAAAACGTTTACGGATATTTTCGAAAATTTATTGGGACATTTTCGAAAACGTTTACGGATATTTTTGAAAACGTTTACAGATATTTTTGAAAACATATTCGGATATTTTCGAAAACGTTTACGGATATTTTCGAAGACGTTTATGGACATTTTTCAAAACGTTTATGGATATTTATGAAAATATGATTTCAATGCATGTGTGAGTCTTTAGACGAAGTATCATGGCGTTGCTAATTGCTAGTGTGAACGCAGTATTGCAGGATCGGCGTGTCAACGGTGAAACGTAATTAAAATGCCATCACACAGACACAGAGAAATCTGATTGCAAAGTTATTGGCGCCCCTCCCCGTCTGAGCAAAAAATGATTGTATAAACTAATTACCATCACACAATGACACAAATGATCACACAGACAGGTGGAGAGACTAATAAACGTCCTCAACTGAAATCATTCTCATAAAAACATCTCATGAAAAAAGTGCAGGAACATAACAAACCCTTCAGCATTCCATCTTCCTGATCATTCTTTAATCGCGACTATGTTCACATGAAATAAAAAAAGCAAGAATGTGTGAATTTTTCCTGATGTCTCATTATTCATGCATGGTTGAAGCTGGCTAAATTTCCCCACACCACACACACATCCTCCCTTGCAGGGTGAGATGTTGTTGCCATGGCAGCTACGCTCCGTGATGGTGATAAATGGAGGGTTTAGTTATGTTTAACATCCTAAACCGTGACCTTTGGTACTTTATTAAGACACTTTATTAAGATGATTTATCACGACACTACTCCTGTTCAACATTTTCTCACTTCTGAGCCTAATAACGAGACATCTCAGAAAACTCGACTTTTTATCCGTTTATAGTTACATGTTAATGTTCTTGAAACAAGTTAGTTCCTGTGTAGCGTACGTTATAGCAGCTATAAACACTCGCTCCGTCTCTTTCTTCTCTCTCTTCAAGTTAATTAAAAATCACACCTTGTCATGTTGGTGAGAAACAGTAAAGAAGTGTAAACTCCTCTGTGATGAAGATTTAAAGTGACAGTGTTACCTCTAACTGTTACACAGCACTGACACTGGAGACTCCTTCTTTACACGCTACAGAAATGAATATCAACAATTAGAGGGAAATAAGTATTTGACCCCTCTCAATCAGAAAGATAACATGTTTACATGTGTTTTTCTGGATGTTTTTGTTGTTATTCTGTCTCTCACTGTTCCAATAAACCCACCATTAAAATTATACACTGATCATTTCTTTATCAGCGGGGAAACGTGTTTTTTTTTTTATAAATGGCAAAGATTAAAATGTAAAACTTTTTTTTTAATTTAAATGTAATGAATGAAGGCTTTTTGCTTTATTTTAATCATTAACAAATCAATAACAAAGTTTTACATTATTGAAAAAAAAGTTTTTTGTTTGTTTTGCTATTCTAAAATGTATCTTTAGAAAATAAATATAAACAATTACAATTTTTTTTTTAAATAAATGTAAATGTGCAAAAACAACTTAAAAACAGTTGGGTTTTATAGTTTTTTTTATTTTTTATTTTTTATTTTTTTTTAAATAAATATATAATAAAATATACTTTGATAAATGTAAGTTTAACAATACCGAAAGGTGTTGCTTTAAATCAGGGGTCGGCAACCTGTACCACTCAAAGAGCCATTTGGACCCGTTTCCCACAGTAAAGAAACCACTGGGAGCCGCAAAACCCTTTTGACATTTAAAATGAAATAACACTGCATATAACGTTTTTTTTTTTTGCCT
>JAFFST010049705.1:3209-13643 GCA_022414735.1 Noturus placidus
TATTACCCCTTCACATTTATCTATTCTCTCCCAACAGAGGAAGAGCAGTTCATTTTGCGTTATAAGGCACATGCAGCAAAAAAGCGAAGTGCAGCCACAATCTACATCTGTAAACATTTAAATTAGTGTGTAATTAGTTGTGTGAACAGCAATACCACCACAATTTGAAACAAATTGATATCTTTTGTGAATTATTTGTGATTCAAATGTAATTTGTGCTAGGTCTGTGTGCAGTTCTTTGAAAATGCATCGTTTATGTGATACATGTAAAGACTTCTTCTCAAAAAAAGGAAAGAAAAAAAATAAAAAGGGAGTTAAAAGAAAGAAACAGAGTTGTGCCCAAAAGTTTGCACACCCCTTGCAAAATCTGCTAAATCTTACTGTTAACAAAATAAGAGGGATCAAAAAAATCCCATGTTGATTTTTTTAGCACTGTCCTGAATAAGCTATTTCACATAACATATGTTTACATATAGTCCACAAGACAAGATGATAGCTGAATTTATAAAAAAAAATACCCCGTTCAAAAGTTTACACACCCTTGATTCGTTTATTTTGTTTTTTTGTTCTGTGATGGTTGTTCATGAGTCGCTTGTTTGTCCTGAGCAGTTAAACTGCCCACTGTTCTTCAGAAAAATCCTCTAGGTCCTGCACGTTCTTTACTTTTCCAGCATCTTCTGCATATTTGACCCCTTTTTAACAGTGACTATATGATGTTGAGATTCATCTTTTCACACTGAGGACAACTGAGGGACTCGTACACAATTATTACAAAAGGTGCAAACATTCACTGATGTTCAAGAAGGCAACACGATACATTAAGAGCCAGGGGGTGTAAACCTTTGAGCAGGATGATCGGTGTAAATTGTTAGTATTGCTGGACTATATATATAAACATCTGTTATTTTAAATAGCTTATTCAGGACAGTACTAAATAATAAAAAAAACACAACATGGGATATTTATGATCTCTCTTATTTTGTTAACAATATTAACATTTAGCGGATTCTGCAAGGGGTATGCAAACTTCTGGGCACAAATGTACTACAGAAACAACAGCAAGTAGAGAACATTGAAACTATATAGTATCAGCAACCAGGACAATATACTATATGTAACAACAGCAAGAAAACAAAAGAAAAAAAATTTCAGTATTCAGCGCTGAAAGGGTTTCTTAGACGGGTTTCAAGATATAACCCCTTATCAACAAGTATAAACACATGTAAGATATTGACAAGTACATAATTCTTGATATTGATAAGTACACACCTTATTCTTGACTCTGGTATGATTTATGTACAGTACATGATGCAGTCTGTGATATACATGCATTTAAATAAAGCTCAGAGTGAGCACACAACTGAATCCTGTCGATGGAGCATGAATCACTGTTGCTAGTGAATTTGTTTTTTTGTCTAATGATAAACATATACTCAGGAATTGTAAATATAGCATTCAATAATTCAAACAGAAAGACGTGTAAAACTAAAGAAAAACACAAAAATCACTAATGCATGCACCGAGTTTAGGCTGCAAGAATATTCCTGCAATCTTGAGATGAAAGTGTAAAAGTATGTACACTTTAGTTCACTTAGAGCTGGGCCCTGCATGTTCCATGTTTCATATTTGTTCTTCTCTACAACGCCTGATCGAGGTCATCAACTACATATTAAGGCCTTTTGAGTGTAAACATGAAACACGCAGGGCAGCATACAAGAACTAAAAACTTTAGTTTAGTTCTTGCTTTAGAGACTTCATTCTTGCACAAGTTCCTGTTATAAGGAACAGAAATATGGTCAGTATTTAAGCCACACTCTCACTGTGACAGCTATCGGTCTCTCCTGATTGATAGTCCAGATCCCACCTTGGTGTGAGAGGTGAAGCCAGGGTTGGCACTTTGGAAATAGATGCAAGATTTGAGAGCGTCTCTTCCAACACATCTTCAGGGTCGGTAGCTGCACTTAAAATCTGTCTAAA
The DNA here is from genome assembly GCA_022414735.1 of Noturus placidus. Lineage (NCBI taxonomy): Eukaryota > Metazoa > Chordata > Actinopteri > Siluriformes > Ictaluridae > Noturus > Noturus placidus. The sequence goes on from JAFFST010049705.1 coordinate 5,187, forward strand.
ATCATGACTGATACAGTCTTCATGCTGGCTTTGGTCACAGATGCGCGTCGAACTGAGATGTGGAGAATAATCCGAGCTATCAGACACTGGAGAAGCCAGTGCCATTGCAACATCTTCACCCTCCTCCACAGTCAAGCTGCCGTCCACCTCTACAACTTCCCCCTCCTCTATGACAGGATGCTGCTTCGTGATTGGCTGCACCTCTGCGACTGGCCCCACTTCTTTATCACATAGCTGCTGCTCTGTCTGCTTCATGATTTCCAGCCCGCAAGACTGCATCTCCTCCCCTTGTTCGGAGGTGACAGGTGTCTCCACCTCGTCTCCACCTCCATCTGGACTGGGGCGTGAGCGAGGCCACGCGTTCAGGAAGCTGTCATCACCAGCTGCATCCAGTTCCCATGGCAATAACCCTCCACTTCCTGTCCTGTCATCTGAACCAGTCAGGGGACAAAGAAGATTAATGGCCTTGTTTTAGTGCCATTGCTAATGAAGAAGTACCCTGCAGGCTAATGTGTCCAATGTGGTAGGATCTCAACAACTCCAAAACAACTCTTTGTCTATATAAAATTTTAGCCTTGATATAAAATTGAGACTAAGAAAATCCTATGTATTGATATGTCTACTAAAACTCAAAAGCATATTTGGAATGCCTAAGTAACTTCTGAGTAGCATAAACAGATTTGCGTACAGGAGTGTTTTCACACCAGCATATTAAAAACAGCATTCTAATGTGAAATCATCCATGTGGAGAAGCGATTGACACCCATTCTCTTGGATTACTGAGCCATGTTTAGATGCATGCAAGCAAAAGGTTAAACACTTTCATAGCTTTCACGAGTACGAGTGAAAAGAGAAACAGCTCACAGTATGGCTGGCATCCATATTTATGGACCATCCCTTCCGCAAAGACGTCCCAAAAGTTGGTGAATGTCAGCGGGCGAGAATTTGCTAGCATTTGCAAAATGCCATGGCATTTGAGAAGGATCGGGAATTTAGCCACCACAGCGATAACAGTGTGCGTGAAGCAGAGGTGCGTTCATGGGGACACATGCAGGACGAGCTACAGTCAGTGATCAAGCTAATTATGGCTCTTTAGCGTGGAGGTGAGGGCACAATTAGAGAACAGTGGTTTCAGTTACACACAATTACACTCCCTCACCTGCAGGGGGCTGTGAATCAGTCAGCCGCTCACTGGGTACAGGCTGTAAGGGAAGGCCAAGAGTAGAGGGAGGCGTGGCATGCTGATTCTCATTCAAAATAATGACATCTTTACCTCCTGCTGAACATCAAGAGCAAGAGGGAACAGAGTTATCATTTAATTTCTTTAAGACAACTTGGCAGCATGAACAGTTCAGAATGACTAAGGGGGATTTTGTGATGGTAAGATGGGATGGACAAAAAAATGGGACTATACAGGAAAGAGGTATAGACTAATTCTGGAGGGCCATCAACCAAATCAACCTCTGTAACCATAACATAATCCTCACTACACCTGACCCTAAGCTCAATCTCACTAAACCTGACCCTAAGCGCAACCTCACTAAACCTGACCCTAACCTCACTACACCTGACCCTAAACATAACCTCACTACACCTGACCCTAACCATAACCTCACTACACCTGACCCTAACCTCACTACACCTGACCCTAACCATAACCTCACTACAGCTGACCCTAACCATAACCTCACTACAGCTGACCCTAACCATAAGCTCACTAACTGACCCTAACCTCACTACACCTGACCCTGACCCTAACCTCACTACAGCTGACCCGAACCATAACCTCACTACAGCTGACCCTAAGCTCAACCTCACTGCACCTGACCCTAACCATAACCTCACTACACCTGACCCCAACCATAAGCTCACTACAGCTGACCCTAATCTCACTACACCTGACCCTAACCTCACTACACCTGACCCTAACCATAATCTCACTACACCTGACCCTAACCTTACTACACCTGACTCTAACCATAACCTCACTACTCCTGACCCTATCCTCAACTTCACTACAGCTGACCCTAACCATAACCTCACTAAACCTAACCTCACTACACCTGACCCTAAGCTCAACCTCACTACACCTGACCCTAACCATAACCTCACTACACCTGACCCTAACCATAACCTCACTACACCTGACCCTAAACGTAACCTCACTACACCTGACACTAAACGTAACCTCACTACACCTGACCCTATCCTAAACCTCACTACACCTAACACTAACCCTAACCTCACTACACCTGACCCTAACCTCACTACACTTGACCCTAACCTCACTACACCTAACCCTAACCTCAACAAAACATACTAAACACATGTACACACACAGACAGAAAGAGAGAGAGGAAGTGGCTACAGACACTGTCATCTGTCATCATTAGTGCTAGTTGTATGCATCACAGTCTAAAGCCATATGCTGCTCACAGGCAACTTACCACTATAGACTCATGCCATCACAAATAGCAGTTGCCGGTGCTTACATTTTGATCTGGAACCAAGTTCCTTGTAACATCAACAAGAATATAAAAGACATATGGAATATAAGAAGACTACGATGTCAACGTTGTGCCAAATTTGTCTTAAATTATCCAAAGTTTAAGCAGAGGGAAATATTTTAATTGCCAACAAATTACATTTTCTGTGCAAATTAGTATATCCAAAACATACAGGTTTTTATTCAGCAAAATAAGTTTGTGTCACGTGTCATAGTATTGCGGGGGGCGGGTGTTGGAGATTGTCATATTCTGAACAAATGTCCAAAGGTGAAGGTGGCTGTTAAAGCATCCTTAACTACATGGCAAATCTCTCTCTCACTCTCTTACTCTCTCTCCCACAAATCCATAAACAGTATATGTGCTTATTATTTTTATAGTGGTGAGCGATGCTAAAAGCACCATGTTCATCTCTCTTGGTTTGAAAAGGTCATTGATGTGATGTAGAAAGGCACCTCAAAACCAATTAAAAACTTGGGCTAATTTGGTATGCAGAGCAGGATGGACACTTGGCACAGCCTGCTGCGCAAAGCGGAATGGATGGATGAGTAGCTATTCCCACCTGGCAGCTGCCCATCCATCCGTTCGCTCTCTGTCTCTCCCTGTGTCTGTCATTCTCTCACACAATCACACACATAAAAAAAAGCAGATTGAACAGAACCCTATCTCTCGGTTTCTCTCAAACACACAAATAATACATATGCACATACACACACGCACCATATTCCTCATTACAGTGCCTGCACTGTCCCATACAAATGTGCACCTGCCTTTCTTTTGTATGTAAATAAAGGCAGGGAAGTGAAGACACCTGTCTGAGCTCATATTTTGACATGATCGTGAGTCTGTTACTTTGTCATCGCAAAAACAGCGCCTAAACACAAGCTGTCACCTAAAGAGACATTAATAGGGGATGAACTGAGTGGAACAATGGTTCACCCTGTTTTACAACTGAACATTTCTATGCAGATGAATTGGCTGTATTTCTGCACTATGAGCAGGTTGTGCTCTTAATACGTAATGAAATGCTGACATTCCCCACTCATGGTCACATTATTCCTCTATTTTCTCCCTACCATTAACCGGTACAGGCTGTCTGTTTTCACAAGGCCACTCGCTTCTCTCCCTGCTGCATTTACCTTCGTAGGGTGAGCCACGAGCCCCTCTGTCTCGTCTACAAATTCCACTAATAACAACACATTCCCCAAATGCATTCGTAATGTGGGCAATCATTTTTTGTAATGGATGCTTGTCAGCTTTATGATGGTAGAAAGACAGTCTTACGACAGGCGAGTTTTGCTGGGCCTCAGTGCATCAGATTCAGACGTAGAACATGATGAAAGAGCCACACTGCCCTCTTGTGGATGGAGAATGGGAGCCTTGTCCTTCAGTATGACTGTGCTTTTGTTGGTAAATGCATTAAGTCCATTAGAGTAAAAGCATAATTGGAATGGACATATTTTAAGGTACATAATCAAGTTCTCTTAAAAATGCATCATGCTTTGATAAGCTTGAGAAATCAAAAAGGTACTAGTGTTAAGAACAGTTGGTTCCACAATTTTCCACAGTGCTATTAAGAATACACTATATTTATTGTTTATTAATGAATTAATTCATTTTCAGCAACTGTTTTATCCTCATCGAGAGGTGTGGTGGAGCCAAAGGCTATCCTGAGAACCCTGAGGACCCCAGTCAATCACAAAGCACCACACGCACAAACACCATTTTATACCTGGGGCAATTTACACTACAATTAACACCACCATGCCCCTCTCATCTATATATCAGTTAACCAAAATTTACTCAAACAAAAAGGAGTTGTTGCAATACCAAAGTGGCGACTGAAAGGTTTCAATTAAATAAATCCATAATCATGCATTTCAGGCTTGTTCTTCCTTTGCTTCCATGTACTGTACTTTCACTACTTTGTCAAATGCGTCATACTGAAAAATGCAGCATGAAAACATCTACAGAACTTCTATTCCTTACGCACCACTAAACATATCTCTACACACTTTAGGACTGTCAGTGAATCAAAACTAAAGCGGAGTCCTTTTTTTCCCAGAAGCTTTCTTTGTCACTGGGAAGATGAACACACTGAGCTATTATTAAATCATCTCTAGAACTGTAACATCATTACCTGCGCAGAACAAATCTGCCCACTCCAACACCATTTAACACACCGGCAATGCCATTGGCCCCTATTTTCCTACAATAGAGATCAGATTTCTAAAAGACTTTTGAATTATTGACATAAGTAATCATCATGTTATAGACAAGCTAAGTGCTAGATTTGTATTTATTCACATATTAAGTATGTGCTTGCACACTTATTTTTCGCTTCAAATTTACAGTATAGATGATTTTTCCTAATAAACACAAATTATTTACTAAACTTATCAGCTAACCATGAAGACTTGGATGACTTGGATCAGGTGAGTTTGAGCAGAAAAAGGATTAATCTCTACATTAGTAGGGCTTGGGGTGTGAGTTCTGGACACACATGGAAGCCACATTAGGATGGAGTGTTTATGGGAGGTGGTTATGACAAAGAAATGAGCGGCAGGATAGGGGGCAAGTGCCCAGCATCCTGCTGACACTTAATAATGAAGCAAAAGCCAGAGGGGCAGAAACATACTCCCTAATCCCACTGATATGTTGTAGGTCAGACCTTAACAAGGCAGCAAAGGAAAGGAGAGAAAACATAATAAATTTTACATCCAACTTGATTTTCATACAGCAATGCATTGACATGCAGGCACTGCGACAGCTGGGCTGAATACAAACTAACACGTATACACTCACCGGCCACTTAATTGCACCTGATAATCAAGCAACTATCCAGGCTGGTTCACACTCACAGGGCGGCCACCGTAACTTAAATAACCACTCTTTGCACACATGTAGAGCAGAAAAGCATCTCAGAACTTGCTACACGGCGAGTTTTGAGGCAGATGGGCTACAACATCAGAAGACTACATCAGGTTCCGCTCCTGTCAGCCACAAACAGTTGAAGATTGGAAAAGCATTATCTGGTCTGATGAATCTTGATTTCTACGGCTGTGACATGCAATGCTAGGGCCAGAATTTTAAGTCCACAGCATGAATCCATGGAGCCAACCTGCCTTCTGTCAACAGTTCAACCACAGTGGTGGTGGTATCATGGAGTGAGGTATGTTTCATTGGCACACATTGGGACTGTTAATACCAATCCAGCATCGTATGAATGCCACAACTTATCTGATAAGTACTGATGCTGACAACATGCATCCCAACAATTTACCCATCATATAATGGCTACTTACAGTACAAAATGTCTTCTCAAATGGTTCAACAAACATGTTAATGAGTTCAGTGTACTTCAGTGGCCTTCCGCAGTCCAGATCTGAATCTCATAGAGCACCGTTGGGATGTGAAAGAAAAATAGATGAAAAGATCAAGAGATGAAAGTGCAGCTGAACAATCTGCAGCAATTACTGTACGCAATCATGTCAGCATGGAGAAGAATCTCAAAGGAATTTTCCCAAGCCTTGTGGAATCTTTGCCATCACGAACTGCGGCTGTATTAGCACGGTGTCCCTAATAATAAAGTGGCCAGTGAGTGTAGACTGACTGTTTTTCACCCAGCTGTTAAAGTTTTAGATAAATATTAACAGTTCTAAATATGCTGAGCAAGATACAGCCATACATATTACTTAACAATGCTTATATTTATTCTTAGTACTGTGACCTCAGATCGCCACAAGCACATACATTAATAAATGTTTTACTTAACAGATATAGCAACAAAAATATAAGATGAAATGAGTATAAAACTGCAATTAACAGCCATGTGATAGTAGTACACCTTAATGTAGATCACTGAGTGACAATTAGCAAATAGCGAGAAGCAGAACAATGACCTGGTAAACTCCAAAGCCCAGATACCTCCAGAGTCTTCAATTTCTTTTCAAGCTCAGCAACTCGATTCCCCAGAATCCTGTTAAAAAAATCAACACCACAGCTGGAGCTGTCAGTCTTTAGACATCCATGCAACTGAAACAACCATACAGCTGCAGTAAGCATTTTTAAGTGTGATGTCAGTCCAGAAATACTGTACTGTGAAAAAGTCTTAGGCAGCCTCATTTTTAATACAAAAGTTTATATTATGACATCTGCATTATTGAGTCTGAAAAAAAAACCTAAACATATTAGATTTACAAACATTACTTTTCCAATAAATTGGGTTCATATTTCAATACACCACTTTTCAGAGACAAAAAAAAAAAACACCCATAATGAAGGCTGTTAGGTTTTAGCTGCTAAAAATGCAAGTGTGATAATCAAAGTCTCCAGAAGAACCGTGGCAGATTCTCCAACATGCTCAGAATTAGCAGCCAATTTCCTTATAGAAGTGTACAAAGTGTTCCTAAAACTACTGATAGAGTTTTAAAACACGGTTGTCACACCAAATATGGAATTTGTTTATTGATTACTTATGCAGAAAAATGTCATTTCATTATTTTTGAAGGCATCTTTGCTTCACAGCATTGCTTAGCATGTTTTTAACAGCAACACTGTTGCACAGTACTGTATGTGCATGTGAAAATAAAGAGATTATAGGGTAAATATAGCACCAAAACACACACACACACACAAACACACCTGTTAGTTTGGCGTTGGTGCTGAATAACCATGTTCTTTTCATGAATTGTTTCCAGCAGAGCCATGGCCAGAGACTTCAGGTCAGAGAGAGACTGAGGCGTGACTGGAAGACCACATCCATTATCCTCCGACAATAAATCTTGCACTGCAGTGAAACGTGGTTTGTGAGTAGTGTGTGAAAGTGAATATGAGCCAAGAAACAAAGACATGGGAGACAGAGGAGAGGAAACTGATATTAAAAAAAAAAAAAAAAACAACAACACTGAATTAATTCAATAATTCTTCACATCTTCCATTTTTAGCGTTGAAATATTTAGTCCAGTTACCCTGTTTGGCAGAGAGCACACCAGTAAGTGCACTAGTGTTAGATTTGCCACTTGTTTTTGAGTTCTTTCTCCGGTCCAGGGCATTCTGTAAACGAAAATACATATGTACAGATGCAGCTTCCCAGACGAATATGTTCTGTTTCCATTAAAAGCATAACCTTCTCCTTTAAAACAATTCATTCTAATGAATTAATAAAATTTAATGAATTAATGAAATACATACCTTGTATTTCATTATGTTTGTTTTCAGCAGACTGACTTCTTCTTGAACTTGTTTCAGCCTCTCATGCAAATATCTGGAGTTAAATGAGACATGGCAACGTGAAGTACTAAGACTAATTCAATTTGAAGAAAAAACCCAACAACATTAAGTTAGTGCAAGTATTTGTCTAGAACATACTATGTCCCCCAGAATTATTAGAGACATTATTCTAGAATTTAACATTTCCATTCAAACAATAGAAAATTATATATTATATATATAGAGGATTTTAACTAGTGTTACTGGAAACACAAATTAATATTTTAATTAAATAAATAAAGTATAAATTGTAATTCTTGAAAAACTTGTATTATATATCATTTGCTCTCAATCCCTAGGACCTCTATGTCCTTTAACCATGTCGGTTGCACGCATGTAAAATCCCTTTGACATCCATTACCATGGGGGGAAAAACAAGGAACTTATGTTAACAGATGGGTGCTGACCTAACAAACAGGTAATATATATATATATATATATATATATATATATATATATATACAGTGGTGTGAAAAAGTGTGTGCCCCTTCCTCATTTCCTGTTCCTTTGCATGTTTGTCACACTTAAGTGTTTCGGAACATCAAACCAATTTAAACAATAGTCAAGGACAACACAACTAAACACAAAATGCAATTTGTAAATGAAGGTGTTTATTATTAAAAGGTGAAAAAAAATCCAAACCATCATGGCCCTGTGTGAAAAAGTGATTGCCCCCCTTACT
>JAFFST010049705.1:14860-25078 GCA_022414735.1 Noturus placidus
ATATATATATATATATATATATATGGTGAGAATACCATTAAGCGCAATTAGTGCCATAACTAATTAGAATCATGTGTTGTGGTGTGATGAGGCTAAAATCAAAGTGTTTGGTCATGCACACCATCAGCAGGTTTGGTGACAAATGGGGACTTCATACAAGGAAAAGCACGTGATAGCTACTGTAAAATATGGTAATGGTTCAGTGAGGATTTGGAGCTGTTTTGTGGCAGCCTAAAACCTGCTTTCAACAAAAGGGTGGTGATTCTTCAAAGTTTATTTCGAATTTTAAAATCAACACAGCAATGTTGAAGAAACACAAAATCAATGTTTGCAGTGACTATCTCAGTCTCCAGATTTGCTGTGGTCTGAATTCAAGATGTACAAAACCTAGAATATAGCAATCCATCCCTCTTCAACCGCTTACTCCTTTTCAGGGTCGCAGGGGAACCTGGAGCCTATCCCAGGAAGCATCGGGCACAAGGCAGGGCCTTCGCAGGGCACACAACCATTCTTACACTACATACACTTTAGACATGCCAATCAGCCTACATGTCCTTGGACGGGGGGAGGAAACCGTAGTACACTGAGGAAACCGTGCACACACAGAGCCGCGGGAATCTAACCCCGGCCCTGACGGTGTGAAGCAAAGGTGCTAACCACTAAGTCACCCTAGAATATAATGAAAATGAAATGTTCGCCATGGAGGAATGGAGGAACCTTAAAGCACCTATAACATGTCCCAAAATTATCCATACATAGGGAAAATGAACACTTTTTTTTTTAATCTAAATGTCTTCCAAAATTTTTCATACACAACACTGCTGCCAAACAAACAAATTCTAAAAGACTGGAAGCGTTGCGGACCAACCGAGAAGTAAACGTTCATGAGCATACACTGACGAAGGCACAACCGACTAGGTACTGCGATACATAGTCCCCTATGTATTCAGACTTTTGGGACACCCTGTATTCCAACATTTAAATTTGCTCGTTTGCCATTTAAATATTTGGTTCCGGGATTCGGAGTTGCATATATAAATTATAAACTCATTCTACATGTACTTGCTCGCATATTATTCTGTTTGCAGAGGCTGAATCCTAGTGAAAATAATAATTGTGGTTTGTTTACTATTTTTTGGTATGGCTCAGTTTCACATAATACACAATCAAAAGCAAAGAAAAATAAAAAATTGCTGAGAGGTGTTAAAGCTGAAAATGTACTCTATTATTTATTGCTCAGAACAGAGGGACAGAAAATATAAACAAACCTTTTGCAAGTGTTTTCCGCAGAAAATCACGGAAAGCACAAATAATATAAGACCTATGCTAAATACATAATAAAATGATTCTATAAATAATTCGTCTAAAACAGTCTGTGAACCATATTCATCACTTCCTTTCTTATTTTTTTTTCTTTCTTCTAGTTATTGTGCTATGTCCTTTGGCTCAGTTTGCTTCACACATGCCAGTTTTTTGTTAACACCCATGTGCTGTGTTCTCACCTTCCCAAACAAATTGCACTGACAGACTAAATGCTGCCCATGTGAAGTGCCCTTAAAGCTCTGTTCCAAAAAAAAAGTAATAATAAAGATTGAACATGACTGTACTATTAAATCACTAAATGGCTTCACTATAAGGCTTCACTATTCACATATATTATGTCATCATGGGGGGGTAAAGGGCCTGATGACGTTAGATGACATGGGGGGGGGGGGGGGGTTAAAATGGCTGAAAATTTGATAACAAGCTAGAACTAAAGTCCTTGTAAATTAATGGGTCATTATATCAATTTTAACTGTTGAAGGTTTATAATATAACTAGCTTTAGCTAAATAAAACACTGCCTGACCTGTTTTCCATACAAAGAGCGTCCACATCCACAATGCGCTGTCCTCCACCACCCAATACATGGTTGAGCTCGAGGTTCAGACGATCAGCTTTCTCCTTGTATACAGTCCTTTCTGCCTTCACATCCTCCAATTCATCACTCTCTGCCTTCAGGCTGTTCTCCAGCTCTTCTCTCTGAAACAGGGATAATATTTCACTCATGTCAGACACTCTCAGTACTGCTTCAATACTGTTCTAATTTTATTATACAGCACTCTCAGTCTTGTTACATTTGGATCATCAAGTCCCCTGATGAACAGCTTGATTATCAGTCCCAATTAATAAGTAATGCTATTACACCTCTCAGCAGTCATAAAGTGTGACAGTAGGAGAAGTTCTGAGGTAATGTCATGTTACATATAATTGTGCTACACTCTAATTTACTACATTAGCATTACTACACTTGATGCTGTCCCATCCTGATGAAGAATGTTTCCAAGAAGTGATCTTGAATTTGAAACACAGAAGCTAAAAGCACCCTTTAGATCAGGGGTGCACACACTTTTTTGACTTGCAAGCTACTTTTAACATGACCAGTCAAGGAGATCTACCTACTAGAATAGAATCAACCAGAGTTGCATAGTCCGGACAGTAGCTGCTGGTAGCCAGCCTCAAGCAGGCCTCCAAATGATGATCAGTCATTGTGGAACGGTATTTGGACTTAATAATCTTCATGTGGGAAAGGGCTGACTCACAGAAATAATAGTAGCGACTGGCTCCAGTAAAGCAAAGACTTGAAAGCGTCTGTCAAACTCTGACCGACAGCTGTCAATCTGCTCCGTGCAGTGCAATGTTAAACTGCGCACAAGCCTTCCACTGCGTCTCCAGCTCTGACACGAGGTTTTGGAGTTCATGGTGCTGCAGCTTTGAGGACAGAAGGTGTATTTTCCGTTTAAAGGCATTAAATGAGCTGATCATATTGACCACGGTGTTGTCTTTTCCTTGCAGCTCCAAATTAATCTCATTTAACATGTTGGTCAGATCGGTTAAAAATGCCACTGATCATCATTGAGTTGAGAGATTCTGCATGTTTAACAGCAAAAAGAATCTCCTTTATCTCCGGACAGAGCTCTCGAAATCTCTGCAGGAATTTACCCCTACTAAGCCATCTCACATCAGTGTGTAGGAGCTCAGTGTGGTCGCAGACCTCATTGCTGGTGCACTGTCCTTGGTGACTGATATTAATGTACACACTGGGAGCTGGGGTTTGTCTTTAAAAGACTGACAAAAGTTAACTCAGTGATTTCGCTCGCTAGTCTTTAGCGCTGGCATGTTTGATCGCACACGTGTGGTGAGAGAAAAGATGAGATCTCAGACTGGCTGTCCTGTACATCAACGCTAACTTTTTAAAACAAATAAATTTAATGCCGATCTACCCGCATTTCCTTTGCGATTGATCGGTCGATCGTGATCGACCTATTGTGCACCCCTGCTTTAGATGAAAGGCTGAAATAACAGGATTTCCTAAAACCCGGAAACAAGTTAGCATTTTAGCACTTCCGGGTCCATCGTCCTGAAGTCAATGGGGTTTTTGAATGTGTTTTTGGTTTATTCTATGACATAAAATACACTGGTAATACCCCACTCGTGATTTTTGTTAAGCTTTTACATGTCTTGAAAAAGACGATTGCTAACAAGTGGTAAAATGGGAATAAAGAGGTTGTTGGAGACATTAAACGTTATCACGCCAAACAGGAAAACTCATCTACTACAGCCTCATTGCATTTACACTCATGCTCTTATAAACTATTCCAACTTTTAGATTTATCAATTTATAATGTTTTCAATTTGTAGTGTTTTGGTTAAATAAAGATTGAAGGAGTTGTTAGAAACTTACTGGTGGTGACGTTGAAGTCATGTGACCGTGATGTATTTTGTTCATAGCCTAACATTAGCTTTTTACTTCTGCTGATTGTATGTAGGCTTCAAAATTCATAAACGTTGTGTTCCTTTGTGAAGATTATCTTGATGAACAAAATAAGAATTGTAAACTTTTGTTGGTCACAAAAAGAGCTTATTTTCTGTAATAATCCAAAAGCCAATGGAAAAATCCTACTGGAATGTTGTTGCAGGAACCAGGGTGATGCTAACTTCAGGGCTGGCTTACAAAAATACATCATCCATGCAGCACTCGATTTATTCTATTATATTCCAAAGCAAATCATAATTCACAGTAGTGCTGGCCTTGAATTCATCTTTCTAGGCATCAGCAACTTTACCTGCAATCCTGCTTCCTCCAACTGCCTGACTAGATCCTCACGCTCATGGGCTGGGAAGTGCCTGACCCCAACTTCATCATCACCAAGCCTCTGCTTAGTGATCGTCATTCTCAAAAGCTGTAGAATGCGGAAAAAAGCAGAAATGTCAGATAAGAACAGAAAGCTCTATACTTGCATTTTTACAGCGAATGGTGCAGCTCAGCAAATTAACCATGATCCTGCATTTTGCTACCATTTCCATCACCACACAAACCATACCATACCCAAGTACCTGGTTGTTGTTTTTTTTTTTTCCCAAGAATACCATGAGAACCAAGCTAGAACATAGCTAAACATAGTGCACAGCATCAACTGGTCAAACACAATCACCACACAATTGTCCTGATGACTTCTCTGGATTATAATCACTTTACTTCTGGATAGCAATCTTCAGTAGTGTAGTAACGGTCTACCAAAAATTATTCCTCTTCTCAAAAGGCAGTAGATTTTCTGGTACATTTAAGATGACACATCACAGTTTAATGTTTCTGAATTATTTTTATTTGCCCACTGTAATGTTTTCTTAATACTTTTTGGTTTAACTTCTAGTTATGGCAAATCCTGAATAGCTTTCCATTTGTTTATCTACATCATGAGTATAACATAATGAAGCTGTGAACCCTACCTAGTGTTCTATATGCAAAGTGTAGAACACCAATCGAGTCTTAGTGATGTAAAATGCAAGAATCCATGTTTTTGTTGTAGTTTAAACAACCTTATATAAAGTTTGTGCTCTAGTTGTATTTTCAGTGATTAAAGCACACATAACTGTGTTTGAGTGTGCCTTGTTTGCTAGAAAAATATAATAAGGGTGTGTTTACCTTGTTGTCACCCTGAGCCTCAGTTAGTCTCTGAGTCAGCTCCTTCACTTCTTCTGCTAACTGCTTACTCTTGTCACGTGAATCTCTCAACAGCTGGGCCAGATTTACCTGAGAGAGATTGAGAGAGAGAGAGAGAGAGAGAGATTGAGAAAACGAATATATTGTGTAAGTGGAATATTATAGACCTGTGATGAGTAAGGAATAAAACATGACAGTGTGCACTGTTATAGAAAAATAATCACAGCTGGTGTCTGTTCCAGTCTCTGCCCCAAAGTTGATAATTTTCCTATGACAGCATGTCCAGAAGTGTGTTACTCCACTTATGCCACAGCAATTTGCCAATGATTGCAATTTTTTATTTATTAATGAATGAACAGCATACTTTTAATCAATTTATAGGTGACATTTAATGTTGTGGAACAAACATAAAAAAAGTTACTTCCAGTTATCCTATTTTGTTAGAACAGCTATCAGCATATTCCCTTCACTAACCTCTTTCTTTATGTCTCTTGAAGTTAATAAGGCAAACTAAATATGAAGCTTGTAATGTTACCAAGAAACTGAAGAAAATCCTTCCAAACCGATGAAACAAACATCTCCTCACGTGATTCATGTGATTTACCTAGCAGCGGGCACTACTGTCAGCGCTGAGGTTATAGAAAAGTAATGAACCAATCAGATCAGAGTATTGAACAGTGCTTTGTTGTAACTGCACTTGTGTACCTACACAACATGGCTTTTGCATTTTTTTTCCCCCTACATCACAAATGTCTTTTAGCATTAATCATTTCCTTTATTTTGTTTTACCTGCAATTTGTGATTTGGACAAACAAAAAACTGTAAATCATTTAAACACAGTTAATCAGTCTGTCTATAGCAGGTCTGTCCAATTTTATCTCGAAAGCGCTGGTGTGGGTGCAGGTTTTCTTTCCAACCAAGCAGGAGTCACACCTGATTCCACCTGTTTAATCAGTTGATCTTGGCTTTCAATAGACAGAAGTGGCTTCTGCTTGGTTGGAATGAAAACCTGTACCCACACCGGCCCTTTCCAGATAAGATTGGACACCCCTGCTCTATAGCATTCAAATTTATTGTATCACAGGTTTGGTATTATTCACTGCAGTATTGAAGTATTGCAGAGTATCAAGTGTTTCCTGCTTCCAGCACAATACACACAGCTCATCATATAATAATTGATTTAGGTGTGTTTGCGACTGGAAGTGGGAAACCCTGTCCTACTGAAACTGCTCTGATGGTTATATTGATCAGAGACCCACCTGGTTGCGTTTCTCTGGTGGTAACGTAGGATCTCCATCCTGAAACACAGAGTACAAGGGTAAGCAAAGCCAACAACCATGTCCAACAGTACAGTTCTAGCAACATGTTTCATTCATTACTTTAATGTTAGATAAGATTTCAGAGAATACTGTCTTCAACATAAACTTTGCAAAAATTCAGCTGTAGTAAGCATGCTTCACAGGACACACAATAAGTTCTCTGTATTTTTTCTTCAGGCCCTGATGTCTCTCACGCAGCTGATTGGCCATCAGCTTGTACTGGTCTCTTTCCTGCTGGCATGTGTCTAACTCTTTGGACAGAATCAGCAGAGCCTCCTTCTTACTGTCCAGCTTACGCTTGCATATCAGAAACTGGAAATAAAAACAGACAAATCAAATTTATTTAGGTGCATTTATGTGTTTAGCAATAAGGTTACCATTCTTACTTTTTGTCATTTACAGTGGAAAATTCACCCATCAATCTTATTTATATCTAGTATTACAGGTATTAACTATTAACTATCCTGCAGATATAACTGAGTTCAGGCTTGATTTTTATTTGACACTCCTGGAAAAGTAAACATTCCTCTTTGTTTGAGGGGAGGAGATAAGACTCAACCCGTTTCATTTTATTAGTGAAGTACTTCCTGCTTGCATAAAGCCATTCTGGATAACAAAATTCAGGACAGCAAACAGGACAAAAATCAATTAGAGACAAAATACAAACACAAACGCAAAGTTTGATGCCTCACACCAAATGAACAAATGCTGTGATCTACTGCATTTCATGTCTGAACAGCATGTACACGCAAGGTCATGAGAATTAAGACCACTGCACAGGTTTTTACACATGTGGCAATTGGACATGGTTGATTTTATCTTGAATGGAATTGACTGTAGACATTGGTTGACCCTTTCCACTTTTATCCCACACTTCCATGAAATGAAATTAATCTCAAAGTAGATCACAGAACATAACTACACTTGGAGCATGACGTGGACTAAAATATTACAGTTGGGCCACTAAAACCAAAATGGTCCATTACATACACATGGTAGCATTCAGCCTTTTTTTGCACAAATTCTCTGAAACCATTAAAAAGTGGCATATTTTATTTGGGCAGCTTTGGGCCCAGAATTCACTTGACGTAACTATGTGAGGAATAAAACATGATAGGGTGTGTGGTTATAGGAAATTAAACAACGGTTAGTTCCAGTCATGCAAACTGACTGGTTGAAAAATGTTCTTGCTGTTTTCACCAACTCTATATTTATTGTGACAATAGGTTGGTAAGCAACAGCAATGGTAGCATTACTGCACTTGAGGAATTTTATTTAAAAATAAATAAATAAATAAATAGAAACACAGGTCAAGTGACATGCTGAGGTCATTGTTTGTCATTTAGTGTGTTAGAAAATTTCTCTCTGATGCTGTGAGTTTACACCAAACTAAAAGACTGGATTTCAAATCCCTTTTGCACAGAGGTTGGAACAATGACAATAAGTTTAAGTTTGTAAAGCAGTGCAGTGTTCAGAAAATATAATCTCAGTTGACCTTCTTCTATCAACCATGATAACAAGAATAGCTGTTATGCACATGCGCCAGCTAGTGAAACTTCCAGAATAGCCACGAGTACACAGGCTCGACGTAATCTATTTATTCATCAAATAATAATAGTTACTTTGTTGCAAAACAACAAGCCACGTTTGATGAAACAACTTTTTTTGTGATGAATGAAATAACCAGTAGGAAACATTAATATTTACAGGTTTTTGTTATTTTTGTAATTGTATATTTTGTAATTGGTCTACTTTTCTTTCATTTGTAGCCTGTTCTATAAAAGCAATAAAATGCATGCGGTTATCGTGTTAACTCCAATAACATCACACCTTCTTCAGCTGTTCCCACAACAAAATCAAAGCAGTGATGTTCATGTTAACACAATTGCTTTTGCCAATTATTGCTTAATTATACTACAGCAATTTGAAAATAATTGCATTTTTAAAAATTCATTAAAGAATGATGTTATACTTTTTATCCATTTATAGTTATATTGTGGGGGCATGTTGGCTTAGTGGTTAGCATGTTTGCCCCAGGATTGGGGGTTCAAATCCGCTGCCCTGTGTGCGGAGATTGCATGTTCTTCCCATGCTTCGGGCGTTTCCTCCGGGTATTCTGGTTTATGCCTGGAAGGCTCACTAGCATTTCCAAATGGTCCGTAGTGTATGAATGTGTGTGTGATAGAGCCCTGCAATGGGTTGGCACCCTGTCCAGGGTGTCCCCTGCCTTGTGCCCCAAGTTCCCCGAGATGGACTCTAGGCTCCCCATGACCCCAAGTAGGATAAACGGTATAAAAAATAAATGGATGAATATTTACACTGTTGATTATTTTCCTGTAATGGCAGTTCTCATCAAGCTTTATTCCAAACATAACTAACTACTGTGTGCCTAAAAACTGTCATATTTGATCACTAATCATTTGCTCAGAAAATATAGATTCGCATTTTCTGTGCAATATTCTTTTTTTTGTTACTTACAGCCAAATATTTCTGATATTTCTGTAAAGCTGCTTTGAGACAATGTCCATTGTAAAAAGCGCTATACAAATTCCATCCATCCATCCATCCATCTTCAACCGCCTACTCCTTTTCAGGGTCACGGGGAACCTGGAGCCCATCCCAGGGAGCACCGGCCACACCCTGGACAGGGTGCCAATCCATCGCAGGGCAAATTGATTAATTTAATTTAATTTAAATAATAATTCTTCTGTAGACAGGAAATTTGTGTTATATATTAACAGTGCTGTTTTGTCCTTGTCATCTTGTTGTAATGTCTACAAGTGAAAGTTCAACAACCCAGTGAAATTCCTTGTATAGCCTACATAAGTGTACTTGTCCAATAAAACAGGATATTGATCCTTATTCTAATAAATCAGGGTCTGGCGTTTTAATCACATCTGGAAAAGAATAAAAAGGAATTTCTTATTCTCCCTCGATTGATTAATTGTCTTAAATAAATAAATAAATAAATAAATAAATAAATAAATAAATAAATATATATATATATATATATATATATATATATATATATAATTAATATATATTTACAACAAAGCATTAGTTAAATAAAAATAAAAAACACATGGAAAGCAAAGGTGTAAGATGGAAAAGCATAATAATGTAAACAGTGAATAAACACACCTTGTCTAATCCAACTGTATGATGTATGACGCCATCGTAAGGGTTATCATATCTATGCCCGTTTAATATACAATGTGGAATGGATACTGCATAATAAATTAATAATACGCATCAAAAGTTGCGCATGAAAACAGCTGGTTGCGACGTGTATCCTGTTCCATATGTTACATGATAACACAGCACACTGATCACTCACCTCGCTCACTAATCCCTGCCAGTCACTTTCACTTCTTGTAGAAGAGTTCATTGTGGCAGCATTAACAGTCAGCTGATTAATACATCTTTCATTTGATCTATTCGCAAGCATCATGCAGCAACACCGAAAACGCACCTTACGATTTATTTATTTCTTTCTTTTTTAGGGGAAGTTCCGCCCTCTAGCCGCTATTTACCGACTGTAACGATTGGCAGCCAATCGGATTGCTAGCTATTGTCACGTGATAGGATTCGTCCCCCAATCTGAGCCTGAGCTACGGACGGGAACTCCAGCTCCTTTCTGTACGGATGGGCGATACCACTTTCCAAAACAAATACCGAGTAATGTCAAATTCCTCATACCAATACGCTGAAAAGGCTTCTAATATAGAGGGTTTGCACTGACGTCACTTTCGCCCGGAACACGCCCCCTCGGCCTAACTGAGGGCAAAACATCCAGCAAAATGGCTGGTTTTAATAGAAGCTGTGAAAACGTTAGTACAGGGGTCGGCAACCTGTACCACTCAAAGAGCCATTTGGACCCGTTTCCCACAGTAAAGAAACCACTGGGAGCCGCAAA
>JAFFST010049705.1:36675-48963 GCA_022414735.1 Noturus placidus
CATCTTTGAGCAACAAAGTTATGGTTGCTTGTCGTAATGTTTGTGGCAACGTCCCTAATTCTAGGGACTTCTTGAATACAGCCAGGAGTAATGGGGCCAACCAGGGAGCTGCTTGAGACACCCCTGCTCTCAGTCACTGAGATATTGATATGAAATGTTGATTGAGCACACCTGTTCACAATCACACTCACAAGCAACCGTCAGCAATGTATAAGCTCAGTTTATTTGTTCTTGTGATGTTACCTAGCCTGTTTTTGCCTGCTTTGAATATTCTGGTTTGACCTTGACTTGTGTGTTCTGACTTGTCTAGTATATCCTCCTGGATTGTGTGTTCTGACTTGTCTAGTATATCCTTTTTGTCAAAGCCTGTTTTTGACTTAAAGCTATTAAAGCTGTGTCACCTGCAACTGCATCCGTTTCAGACAATAATAATAAATAAAGACGCTAACGGAAAATAGAATGTAGAATTTAATTAGTTTAATTTGCCTTGGGTAAAATTAAGATTTTTCAAAAATTAAAAAAATTTGAAACAGGAAATCTTGAAGAAAAAAAAACCAACATGTAATAAGGTTTACAAGCAAAACTTTATTATAATAAAATGATTCTAATTGTACCAAAAAGACATTTAACAAAACATGTCACAATGTCACCCCTAGGAATTCTTATAAACAAATTCTAATTGAGGTAAATTCCCAGCTATTTTGTACTATTTATTTTTCATTTAAGTCTTTAGGTAATAGTCATCAATGACCCTCTGTTTCACAAGCGTGTAAATATGACACAGGAGATATTCTTTTTTCTGAACATGCCCTGTTTGACATACCATTGTCATTTCCCCTTAAGGGAATCCTCAATGCCATTTTACTTAAGAAAGTGAATTCACAATATGACTTTGTACTGAAAAAAAAAAACAACAAAATCTTCACTGAGGGTAAACAAATTATTTTAAAATGTTCTGCTTGTTTGGCAAGAGCTCACTTATGTGCCACAGGTGTTAAGCACTTCAGAGTTCAATGGGGAATGTTAAAAGAAGCATTGAAAAAGATCATTAGTATTCTCTCAACATGGGAAAAATCAGAGATTAGTCAATTTTCTCTAAGGCGTAAGGTTGGGAAAACTGCAGCGGTTGATAGGACCTTGGGGTCACCAAATCTCAAAAACTATAATCAAACACCTCCACCATACCAACTACTGATTTGGAAGTTATGCCAAGGTGAGGGCCAGGATGTTAAGTGTTACATGCCTGTCTCACTTTCCATGTTAGGAGGCATCTACCCCATGTAAAACATCACCTGGACCTTTTTATTTTTATATTTTAACACTTGACCCCAGTTGGCTGGACTGTTTAAAACAGCAACTATTGAAACAGCAACAACTACACAACAAACTAAAAGTGGTAACTAACAGGGTGCTTTAATATCAAATTCTGTGAATGTCATATAGCCAAAGTATGGTTGTAATATCTGGATAGAGAAATCTATCTCCAGATATATCCTGAGGATTTTGCATACACTCTTGGCAAGGAGTTAAATTTAAAAGAGGGTCATTAAAAGAGTGTGCTATGGTGCCAGCTGATTAAACGGTGTAATCACAGCTACAGGGTAGATATAGCCATACTTTGTATTTTCATAGGACAGTATCATGACTGTAGATTTCAATAAATTAATGAGCAATTTTTGGTATAAGATGGATTGGTATAAGAACAATAATCTGCTATACACTCGGTCAACCTGTGTGCAGTTTTAGCTGTTCAGACTTGGCACATATGACACACACAAATATTACAGACATTTTCCTGAGAGACTTACACTGTAAAAATGAGGCTTTAGGGATATTTGTTTGAATGGCTGCTTCTATGAACTATTATATAAAACCATTTAACTTTTAAAAAGTGGAGACATAATTGGGCATTTTAAAAGCAGTTATGTCCTCATTATAAATTATACTATGATGATATACACAGTGTTTATTTAGAACAGATTTGAGTGCACTGACTCATTTTTCACTCCATAGAAAAATCGTACCTCGTCATTTTAAACATGGAATATTCTCTCATAAAGCTGGTGTCACACAAACTCATTACAAGTTTGAATTTTTAGTATATGCTATCCAGTTATGTCCTGTTAAATCACTGGTATTGAGCGAAGCCATTTTCTCAGACTTGGTTTGGTGCTCCATCCTCTCTTTTTGGCAAACTTGAAAACATTTCCGAAAAGATCAGGAAATAACGTCATCAAATTTAACTTCTCTGCATCTTCAGGGCTATTCAGACAGAACAAAATTAATTAGCTTTAACACAGTACAAACAGAATCATATCAGTAATGTATACAACTCACTAATGCTCATGCAGATTCCGTATGAAGCGCAGCAGGCCGAGTGTGTTCCCCGGGTAAGCCTTTTTCTTACCATCCATTTTTTGCACAAGCTCACAGGGCAACTGTGGAGAAACAGGTATTATATAAAACCAAGTACTTTATGATGCACAAACAAGCATTCTGTAGTAGTCTCATGAATCACATTTTCATGGTGAGATCACTAATGCAGGCTATTGCATGACATAATCCTTCATAATAAACAAAGTATAAACATGTTCGTAAATCTTTGAACAGAAATAGTTTAGAACAACTGATTATTACAGTTTTTTTCCACGTACCATCATAATTCAGTAACTACCAAATTCACTCAATATGTTTACATGGACAACAATAATCCACTATTAACCCGATTAAGACAATACTCTGATTAAGAAACTACCATGTAAACAGCAATTTTTAATTACCTTAATCCGATTAAGGTCATACTCAAAGTAAACACAAATCGAATTAAGACATGTGGAGTACTCCTGTTTTATTATCGAGGTGTATTACAGACATGTAAACACCTTAATCACATTAGTAACATCGTGTGAGAGTTTTCACCGCATTTTGTGACAGGACACGTACACACGGCAGTGCTCAACCGATTTATGGCAAACAATTTATTGCGTCCCAAAACGCGTACTTGCCTACTATAGGCCTATAGAAGGCAAAATACATGTATCTCGGCAACTATTCAGTAGGTAAGTAGGCAGTTTGGGACACAGACCACAGCTTCAAGCAATCTTCTATAGCACATATAGCATGACAAATAATTAACCGTACTGGAGGCGTTTGTAAAAATTTTAAATAAAAACACCCAAAAATATATATACGGTACCATAACGGAGACCAACTGTATGTTAATACGTGAGATTCTGGTGGGATGTCGGACGGCGTGGTGCGGTGACGTAATGACGTGTGCTGTTAATCTAATTATTATCTATAACATGTAAAAACGGGAACATGACAGGAATATTCTAAAAGCGACTCATGTAAACACCTTAATCACATTATTATATTACTCAGAGTAAGGTCAATAATTAGATTACTGCTGTCCATGTAAACGTAGTCACGGTTTCAACATTTGCACAAGTCTTTGCACAAACACATAATTGCACATAATTTCACACATTTCCTGACTAAAATGCAGCTATTAAAATACAATAAACTAGGGCTGTCACGATACAAAAACATGTCTTATGATACTATACCAGCAGAAATATCACGATACCAAGTATTATCACGATACCACACAATATTGTGTTAATTCATAATTCATAAATCTACAAAATGAAAGAAATATACAGAAATACACAGATATTAATGCAAACAGACAAACCAAATTTTCTTCTCAATACGTTATTAATGAGAATGAATAACTGGCTATAGGAAATAGCCTCAAGAATAGGAACTCAAGAACAATCATACAATTGGCAAGCAACTAATTCAATCTATTGTTCCCTAGAGGAGAAGAGCTCCTGCAGAGGAGCAAGAATGAACACATTATACACAGGAAAATAACTGAATTTGGAAATTAACTCGGTAAAATTATGTACGTTCAGTCACTTATAATCAAACATTATTTTACAGGTTTCATACAGATGCTTCATAATGAAATTCCAGGACTTTGGGCAAAAAAAAAGTCAAGCACTATTTTTGTTTTGTTTTCAACTACTATACAAGACATGTCCTTCAAACATTGTTTATTTCTTCTTTTTAAATAATAAAAAAAAAACAATTATATATATATATATATATATATATATATATATATTAAAAAAAAAAAAAAAAACAGCCCATTTTTATATGTTGCCTTTTTCAGCCATGGTGGATTAAATATGGCTTTCCCAGGCATTGCTTCTTCTTCACCATATCGTCAATATACTCCCGGTGAGTGACAGGAGCACTGTTGCCAATAAATTTTAATGGAAAGTTTCTAAATGTCGCTAAATGATGTCGTGCACTAATTTGCATATTCATTATGTCATATTTGCATTCTGTCTATTGTCCTACTCTCTTTGCTCACATACTGTATTTTAATACAGTGAATTCACAATAAAGCAGTTTTCTGTTTCGTTTGTCAGGCAACGGAACAAGTATGAAATAGTAACTGAAATGTGGCCCATTAAGACTACATGTTAACCAGCAGTCACTTCCAAGACCTTTCCAAGCTGCTGCTCTGCACTGACCAAATCCTGATTTTATAACCACAACGTCCTCTGACAATCACCATAACCATATAAGTTAAAGACAAAGTTAAAGGCTGTGCTGTGAATATGGCTATATTTACATGTGAAATGGTCACTCAGAGAGAAAGGTAGAAGTGAATTAATCTGCTGCCCCATACTGAACAGAATAGTCACAGAAAGAGGTGTATTTGTGAGGGGGAAGCAGGACCTTGCTCTCGCAGGGCAGTACTGGCCAGTCTCTTCTACGGAAAGTAGCTAAAGTTTGCCCAAAAGTCGCTACATTTGTCACCATGTGGTTTTCTGAGGGTTAAAAAGTCGTTAAAGGAGTCTGAGAAGTGGACCGTCTGATAAAATGAGTGAGTGAATAGCAGGAGGAGGGGGGCCTGCAGCGGGGAGTCATATTTTCATGAAATTATTTTCAATAGAACACCAATACAAACTTTAAAGTAAATAAATGATTTCGTATTTATTGACTTTTTATAATTCAAGAACTGATAGAAAATAGCTATTTTCAATGTTTTCCAGTACTTACATTTCAAAAAAGCCAAACTCAAGCACGTCAAGCACCTTGTGCGAACCCTGATTTTATTATTTACGCACAGTCGTTAGTGTAACATTAGCTCGCTTGGTAGTAAACAGGAAATTTTGGTTAAATTGTCAGTAACCTTAAGTGAAATGTGTCGTTTTAGCAAAAATAGTATTAACTGGTGCACATACAGCATTACTTATGCTACTACCTTTAAAAAACACAGTGGTATCGGCGGTATTTTTAAGCTTTAGTATAGCAATATTACTGTGGTATCGGTATACCGGGAAACCCCACAATAAACACATCTTAAATGAAACACAGTGGCACATCTGCATTGTCAACTGCAACATGGTTGAGAGACTTAAATATTAGTATCAGTATTAGTTGATTAGTCAGTTATCAGCAGGTTCTGCCCAACTTAGTTATCAGTACCTTTAAAATCCATCAGTTGACCTCTAATCAGTATTAAATTATCAGTATCAGTATTAAAGAGTGAAATCTGGTTGGTCTCACTTTCGTTTTCCAGTCTGAGAAGCTTTTCCCAGCTGAAAGATCCTCTATGGCAGAAAGGAGGTCCGGGTCAGCGTTGCGGCAGTTCTCTACATCCCCTATATTCCCCAGCCTTCCCAAGTACTCCACTTTCCTGAAAATATTATATAATGTTTGACAAGCAACACACCATGCAAGTTTCAGTTTGCAATGTATTTGAAGAAAAAAAATAAAAAATTTTATTTAGTAAATATTCTATTTTTATGATTGCTTACAAAAAAACTTGCACTACCAAATTTTCTAAATTCTTCACACACCTTTTTGTACAAACATTTAGAATAGCACATTTTGTAGCACATTCATTTTCTGAGCAAAATGCAGAACTATCAAAATGTAATAATTATTAACCAAGTAATCTACTTGGTAAACTACTTGGAAGCAAAGTATGAAAACATTTGCAATTTGGGCTTCAGAGATGATCAGTTTTGCTGTTGATCTGCACAATTTTTGGAAATTAGGCTCAAGGAATGCAATAAAATAATTCTGTCATCTACAGTACCTACTATCTTGATAAGCCAAACAATTTATTTGGTGATTTGTTATTTAGGTCTTACCATACATCTGTCCAAAAGAATGGGTGGCGAAGAGTCTCCTCTACATTAGGTCTGTCCTTTGGCTCATGACTGATCATACGCTCCACTAGGTCCTTTGCCATTTCATCCTCCAGGTGTTCTAAAGTGTACTTCCCATCAAGAATATTAGCCTCACATCGGGCACCTTTGCCAAACGGATGATGTCCACAGGAGAGGATGTAATACGCTAACATTCCTGCAACCTAAAAGAGTTATAAAAGCAAAAATTATAACAAAAACCTCTTAACCATCTATTATGACTTCTGCTTAATATCCAAAACCTGAATGTCAGAACTCCTCTTGTATCCACGGTTACTGTCCTCTTCAACAGTTTCGCTGGCTTTCCAGCACTTTGTTCCTGCAGCATTGGTGCGACAAGTCGTCTCCCCCAACTTCAGTCTTCGACTTATGCCAAAATCAGCTAATCTTGCCTTTCCCATTATATCTGTTAAATAATAATAATAATAATAATAATAATAATAATAATAATAATAAAAAATTGTATGGGTAGAAGAATTTTGATTGTGTCAATTACAGCCAGTACTGAAAATGAAAATGATTCCTACCAATCAGAACATTTTGAGGTTTGATGTCACGATGAAGAACTTTGGTATCTTGGCTGTGAAGAACGTTTAGGCTGCAGAGCACTTCTTTTACAATTTTCTTCAGGACCTGTAGCTGCTGAGAACTGTCTTCTGGCAAATGGTTTTGGATGTATTCCTCCAGTGTGTATTCACAAAGTTGAAGGGCAAGATATCCAAATTTATCATCTTCTGCAAAGTCCACATATCGCACAATACAAGGATTGTCAAGCGCAGGAAGCCGTAGAAATTCCTCTTCATTTTTGAGGTCTTGATAATTGGACTTGAACATTCGTTTGACAGCTACCTCAGTGCCGTCATCTCTCAAGCCAAGAAAAACACGTGTTCCATCACTTCCTTTAGCGATCTCGAATTCAGGGTTATCGCTAATTGTGAGATTCCCCAGGTGATAAACTTTACTTGCTTCAATGCTAGCCAGTTTCTCTAGCTTGGGCTTCCAGCGTTGGCTGATTGGATGCCATTTTCTTGGCAGTGGTAAATACTCTGTGTGTGCAAATGGATGCACTGTGGAATCTGACTCCTGAACTGAAGTCTTTGCAGTATCTGAGTTCAGTTTTGATTCTTCTACAGCATCTTCATTTGAGCTCGTCTCTTGCTGATTGTCTTTCTTCTTTTTTTTCTTTTTCTTCTTCTTTGATGTCATGCTGTCTGCTGCATCACCTATGCTATCTACAGTCCTTGAGCTTTGGGGAACTTGGAGATCTTTGTCCAGCTGTCGCAGTTTGTCTTTAATCACATCATCTGTGTTGATCTCTACAGCAAGAAGAACCCTATTAGGCACTGAGGTTAATCCACGTGAATGAATGTGTTCTGGGACAAACTCATATAGAGCAGCAAACAAACGGTAAGTAAGAATGCTGACATTGGTTGAGAAAGTAGGACCGGTGAGAGGCACAAGTGCACTGCATAGCTCTTCAAGAACAACAGAGTTAAAACCTTTAGCAGTAGATTTCTGCTTTGAGGACTTGTCCATAGTTACACAAAGAATACTCAGTATTAGGGGGTTGAACAAATTTGTACTAGTTGGCAGTAAACATTTGATCAGAATGGGTACGATTGCATTAAATATTTCAGGGGCTATTTCTCTCATCATGCAAATTACTGCATGCAAGCTGTTCAGTGCCCGTGTCCTATGTTCATGTGGAATTCTGGGAAAGCGTTCGATAAATCCATTGATGTAGATGTCTGTTTTCTTGGAGTCTTTCAACCACTTTATGCTACTTTGTTGATATTGTTCTTCTAATCTGCCCACAACATTAAAATATATTTCAAAAATGGTCAGATGAGTAAAAGGATGTTCCTCCAGAAAATGTTCCTGCCAGACGTTGAAAACTTCTTCCTGAGTTTTTTTGGGAACCGCAGCAATAAAATTGAAAAACATTCTGCACTTTTCTACAGCTTCATTTCCTGATGGTAATTTATTAATAAGACACTCTACTTTTATCAAAATCGGGATTTAGCCCATAATTTCTTTCAGGGACTGCACCAGCTTCTAGAAGTGCTTCGAACATGTCCAGTCTGTCATTATTGGCAGCAAACTGTAATGGTGTAAATGGTTGTTGTTGATGACCATCTGGATTAGCTTTTGCAACTATTAATCTTCTCACAATATTCAGTGGAACTCCTTGTGTATTTGCAGCATAGTGCAGACATGTTAGGCCATTTGTGGATAGTATGTTGGGATCTGCCTTTTCACCCAGTAGAAAGTTACAAATCTCTTCATTCCCACATACTGCTGCTGCTGTCAGCAGGGTAACATCATCATTCCAGCTTGCAGAAGAGTACAGTCCATTAATATTGTTTCCTTTTATTAGTTTCTTCAATCTATTCAGTTTGTTATCAATAATGCATTGTATTAATGCATTTGTTTTCCTTGGCACAACTTGAACAGGAATTTGAACAGGAAGACAAAATTGTATTTCGTACGCCATTGATTCTCAAATGATCTGTGGAGATATCACTTCATCTTTATCACTTTACATCCATACATTTTACTTTCAAGAAGAACATGCATGCTACTGTAAGACACCCCCAGTAACAGATTAAAGGGAAATAGCCCGTGAGGGGCGGAGCACAGACACGCAGGAGACTGGGTACAGTGATCCAGTTTTATTCTCTCTTACGCAGTGCTGTCAGAAGTGAGGAGGTGCGTGTGGGGGTGAGTATGGGAGGTTTTGTGGGGGGTGTGGCTGGTGTCGTGGCTCTCTCGAGGGTGTGTCGGGATTCCCAAGAAGGGTGTGGGGTTTTCCCGTGCCGTCATCAGCTGTCGTATGCGAGTTCACCAGCTTGTATCCTCGACCGCACCCGAACCTTCTGGAACAAGAGAGAGAGCGAGATTAGAGAAAACTGCCGCCATATTGAGATCGGAATACTTTAGACCAGGGGTCTTCAACGTTTTCCAGGCCAAGGACCCCCAAACTGATGGCGAGATGGAGCGGGAACCCCATAATTATATATATTGTATGAAAATGTGTTATATTGGGCGGCTGTGGCTCAGTCGGTAGAGCTAATCGTGGGGTTGGTGGTTCGAATCCCGGCCCAGGTGATCCCATACCGAAGTGTCCTTGGGCCAGACACTGAACCCTAAGTTACCCCCGATGGCAAGCTAGCACCTTGCATGGAAGCTCTGCTACCATTGGTGTGTGAGTGTGTGCTCTCATTCGTAAGTCGCTTTGGATAAAAGCGTCTGCTAAATGAATAAATGTAAATATCAAACTGGTACCAAAACTTTCGCGACCCCCATGCAGTACCCCCTGTTGAAGACCTCCGCTTTAGACAGAAATAATGCGCACGTGCTCTGCGAGTTAGTACCCTCCCTCGCACGGGCGGAAGAGCGTCCTCTTATACCCTTCCGCCGTCGCCTGAGTGGTAGGATTCTCCCGACTGACTCCCCAATCGCCGGCCGGGGTTGTGTCGGCGGCTCTGCCCCACCGTGATGGGCCTTCCAGCTGATATAGTGTTTGACGTGAGGCTGACCGCTTTGTGCCTGAGCGACTTTCTTACCGTGCGCACCTGCTGTCGGTCCCTTAGATGGTGTTGTCAGCTTCAAACAAGAAGTGAGGCATGTTGAGGTAGAAAAAGTGACATGCTTTGGCTAATCTTTTGACTACTGTAAAGCACATACGTATATATGATGCATAAATGCACAAGATGTATTACTCTTACAAAATCATCAGAAAGTTAGCTAAAATAATGTACATAAATGAATTATTTGCAATATTGTTCAGGCGTTTCCCAGATGAGCAACTAAGTGTATAAAACTAGTTTGACTGTGTTCCTTATCTATTTATAACATATTTTATGGTGTGGCAGCTTCCAGAGCTGTACAAACCAGAGTTAGTTATACAGTTTGTACTCACCTAGCACTTTATTAAGAACACCTTTGCTTTTAACTCTCATTTGTAAGTGGCTTTAGATTATCTAATCAGCTAATGTTCAGATCAACCATCAGAATGGGAAAAAATGTGATCTCAGTGATTTCGACCGAGGCATGATGGTGCCTGATGGGCTGGTTTGAGTGGTTCTATAACTGCTGATCTGGGGTTTTCATTCACAACAGTCTCTAAAGTTTACTCAAAACGGTGCAATAAAGAAAAAACATCCAGTGAGCAGCACGTCTGCAGATGGAAATGCCTTGTTGATATTAGAGGTCAATGCAGAATGGTCCGACTGGTTTGAGCTGAAAAAAAAGTTACAGTAACTCAGATAACTCCGATGTGCAATTGTGCTGAGCAGAAACGCATCTCAGAATGCACAACATTTCAAACTGGGTTCGGGTTCCACTTCTGTCAGCCAAGAACAGAGCTACACAAAGCAAAAGTCGTCTCAAACTGGTTTCATGAAAGTAACAGTGTTCTTCAGTGGCTTTCCCAGTCACAGGATCTGTATCCAGTAGAACAGCTTTGGGACGGTGTGGTGGAACAGGAGATTCACAGCATTAAAGTGTAACTGAAAAATCTGCAGCAATTGCATGATGTGATCATGTCAACATGGACCAAAATCTCAAAGGAGTGTTTCCAACATCTTGTAGAATCGATGCCATGAAGAATTGAGGCTGTTTTGCAAGTCAAGGGAGGACCTACTCAGTATTTGTATAGTGTTCCTAAGAAAGTGCTCGGTGAGTAAATCTCCTCCCTGCTGAAAAAGAAACCCTCATGGAATTTGTAATGGTTAATGAGAATTGTATTGGTTTTAATGGAAACTATAATATAATCCCTGTGTGTCTTTACTGGTAATGTGTTACCTTCTATTGGTGGAACTTTATGTCTAGTAAATACCATTATGGACCAATAATGTTTAGCTAATGGTTTGTAATGGTATTTGTAGTGGAAACCATTAGAATTTCTGTGAAGGTTTATATTTTTTCAGCAGGCACTGACCTGCGTTAAGGAAACTCAAGAAATTATTAATCTAACAATGGTAATAATAAAAAATTGGAGTAAGAATGACTTGGTGGAAATGTGTGTGTGTGTGTGTGTGTGTGTGTTTATAACCGCCCATTGCTCCTACTCACTTTCGTTTTTCAAACTGCTCTCAGTTTCCGCCTGTTTACAGAGTAAAGTGGTTTCTTACTTGTGTAGTAATTGACACAATGTTTTCAGAGAGTTAAGATGAATCAAATGGTCGGTTTTATATAAATACACAGGGCGCGTGAGAACAATAGCGTGTGACCGCCCTCCGGGACTCGAATCTAAACTTTACTCCACCATAATAAACAGGCTAAAAGCAAACAGTCCCAGTTATAAAATGACTTCTAATATCCATACTTACTGATTTCCGGCGTGTCGTTGGGTTGAGTGATTGTGAAGATGAATATCGATGAGGACTACAGACTTCTGAATTCCATTTTTTTCTCTTTAGAGATGATAAAAAGCAGAGGACTGGGAGGAGGAGTTCTTCCATCTGAGGTCACACCTCGCCCAGGGCAGAGCAAACCGGAAGTGGGAGGAAACCTGTGCTGGAGGGTTGGTTAGGGCAGGGGTCGGCAACCCGCGGCTCCGGAGCCGCATGCGGCTCTTTCATCCTTCTGATGCGGCTCTGTCACGTCTCGTGACGGCGGAGAATGAGGCAGGACGCAATTGCAGTGGGAACCGTGCTTTATTTACAAACAGTGTAATCCCAAACGTAAATCCAGCAGAGGTAATCCAGAGACAGGCGAGGGTCAGGCGATCAGCAAACAACGTACACAGGGCTAGGCAAAAGTCCACGTGTTTAGAACTGTCAGTCAAGTCCGCTTCGGAGCCGAGCAAATGCAGCGCGCATGCATGGCGCATGCGCACTGCTTCCGGAGGATCCATGACAGCCTCCCCGTGGCTTTTGAAAATAATTAATGAGTATTTAATTAAAATGTATTTTATTTTAGTTTGATCGTTTTTAAAATGTAATTCTAAATTTGAAGATTATGGTGATCTTGTAACATCTAAATAAAACGTGTTAAAAAATGTTATGTCGGATGGAGATGAGAGGAAAAAAGGCGTTTGGGAACTGAT
>JAFFST010049705.1:48983-56483 GCA_022414735.1 Noturus placidus
TTTTCGGAGCTCAAAATGTTTTGTTGCATGCAGAAATGTAATTTTGTTTTCTCTGCAGTCGTTCATTGATTTCATAAATGCAACACATTATAGTTTGTTTATACATAGCATAAAGGCAAAAAAAAAAAAACGTTATATGCAGTGTTATTTCATTTTAAATGTCAAAAGGGTTTTGCGGCTCCCAGTGTTTTCTTTACTGTGGGAAACGGGTCCAAATGGCTCTTTGAGTGGTACAGGTTGCCGACCCCTGGGTTAGGGTTAAACCGAACACTGCATTGTTTAGCTCAGTGGTTTTCAAATGGGGGGCCGCCAGGGGGCGCCATGAGGCCTCAATAATTTGGTGTGAAAAATAAATTCTCACTCTGACAACCACACACACAATCAATTACTAATGTAATGTAATGTAAAGATGTAAGATGTAATTATTAATAAAAATGGGGAGATATTCAGGAGACTGTATTTTTAATGTGTTTCAAAGACATCTTGCAAAAGGGGGGCCTCGGTCAAATGTTAATGCCATTTGGGGGGGCCTTGCCCTTGGGAACCACTGATTTAGCTCAACAGGAAAAGTGTAATCTCTGTAAAATTCTCAAGTGCCTCTAACTGTAGCACTGATATACACACAGCCCCCTCTGAAAGTATTGGAACGGGAAAGCCAGCTCTTTTGTTTTGGCTAAACACTGAAGACGTTTGGGTTTGAGTACAAAAGATGAATATTAGATGATAGATCAGAATTTCAGCTTTCATTTCCTGATATTTAGAGCTAGATGTGTTAAACAAGTTAGAACAGGGTACCTTTTGGTGCACATTTTTTGAATGATCAATAATACTGGAACATGTGACTGACAGTTGTTGCTTAAGTGTGACCTGTTAGATAAAAAAACTTAATATCTCTGAATGTCAGTTATCGGTTTGAGACCTGGGTTTGTTGTTAAAAAGGATCAAACAAAATGAAGACCAGAGAGCTGTCTATGGGTGAAAAGCAAGGTATTTTGAAGCTGAGAAAAGCACAAGAGTTGGGCATAGCCAATACAACAATTTGAAATGTCCTGAAAAAGAATGTACACTAGCGGTTTCTAACAACCAGACATCGAACAGGTTGGCCAAGGAAAACAACAGCAGTGACAAACATTGAGAGCTGTGAAGATAAACCACAAAACAACAGCCAGTGACATCACCAACATCCTCCACAGGGCAGGGGTGAAGGTATCACAAACCACTGTTCGAAGATGACATAGAGAGCAGAAATATAGACGTCATATCACAAGATGCAAACCACTCATTGGCAGTAAGAATCAGAAAGCCAGATAGGAATTTGCAAAGAAATACAGAGATGAGCAGCAACCGTTCTGGAGCCAAGATTAACCTCTACCCAAGTGATGGAAAGGCCCAAGTCTGGAGAAAGAAAGAACCTGCTCATGAACCAAAATATACAAGCTCATCTGTGAAACATGGTGGAGGTAGTGTCATGGCTTGCGCTTGCATGGCTACTTCTGAAACAGGCTCACTCATCTTTATTGATGATGTGGTATCAGCAGAATGAATTCGGAAGTGAACAGGAACATTCTGCTTGACAATTTATAGAGAAATGCATTCAATATAATTGGGAGGAACTTCATCAAGGAAGACAATGATGCAAAACACACTGCAAATACAACAAAGGACGTCATCAAGGGGAAAAAGTGAAAGGGTTAAAATTGGCCAAGTCGATCACCAAGACCTTACACCAACTGAGCAGAATTTCACCTTCTGAAAAGGAGACTGAATAGAGAACCACCACCACCACCCCTAAACAAACAAACAACAAATAACAGTACCTGAAAGAACCTAAGTGGGATTTATCATTTGAATCTCTTATCTCTGTGAATAACTTAATTCATGTTTATCTAGACTGTGTTCACAATGAAGATATTCAGAGTTGGAGGAGGGGAGGTACTAAAATGCCTAAAATTACTATTTTAAAATGTATTATTCTTAACCCTAAATGATCTTGCCAAAGGTCGTGCTGTTGTTGGGTGGACTGCAGTGCTTAATAAATGAGGGTCAAAAACGCATTTGTATATTTAATAGTTTCCACAATAAGAGTAAAAACAAGATGCACATTCTTTTCACACCAGTACGTGACTGTGTAACTGCATGAAATGCTTTGTTTTTCATCATCATGTTTTTCAAGTCATCAACACATAAAACCCTGACTTAAAATAAATAATACTTATCAGCATTTATTTGATATTTTAGTAGTACTCAAAAATTTAAATAACATTCAAACACAAGTCATGTTCCAGAAATTAGCATAAAAATAAATGGCATGGGAAAATGTACGTGTATATATATTTTTTTTAAATTAATGTAGCATCTTTATTCTGTGTTAAAATGGAACTATGAAACGAGGAAGTCTTCTACTTGAAATCAGAGTTTGTGTTATTTTTTGCATCAGAAGATTGCTTTTACAATCTGCAATATTTTATGGGTTGTCTGTTTACAATCCACTTTTGTAGGCAGCTAAAATGATTTTGATTTGAAGCACTCATTTTCTGAGTATGATTGAGATTCAGTATTTTGACATAAATAACTCAAAAGCAAACAACTGACATAATCTACATTGATCAATTAAAATCCAAAAGGCAGAATAGTATGACAAGAAGTTTACAAGAGACAGCTCAACATGTATTTAGAAAGTAAACGCCGTTAAAACTTTGTGCTTTTAAGATTTTCCCTGTAATGTTGTTGGTGGTGTTATATTTTGTGTTTAACCAAAATTATTTCACTGGTATTACAGTAAGTCTTTCAGTTCAAAGACTACATTGGTAATAATAATGATCATAACATGAGCAGTAACATTTGTGTAAATGTAAAAGACATTCAGAAGTCTGGAGGAAGACAAGTACATACAGTATCAGACATATCACTTCATGTGTAATCACATAACAAAAGGGTTAATCATATTCTAACATTCATTAGCTAAAATAACTCCAGACAAAACTGTCATTGTGAGAATTATTATGAATAGGAAAAGCATGAACACTGCCCTCTAAGGGATAAATTTGGCACTACAATTGTTAAACTATGGATAAAGGACAATAGTTTTTTGTTTTCTTTTTTTAATCGAAATGTGAATTTGTAAAACGTAATTTATTCATTTGGTTCCCACTCTCTTCTACAAGTGTGATCAGTCCAAATCTGAGCTATGGAGTTGAAGGAAACCACAGAGAGTACAATTTTTGCAAATCCAATGAACATTCACCTCATACACAGCACCTAATTGTCCAACAGTGGACTTAATATGCAGTGGCTTCTGACTGGCTTGAGTGAGCCAGTTCCAACACCTGGACCAAAATATGGTTACTTGGTTGTAATTTTTTTTTCCTAGATGGCTATGAAATTTGAAGTGTTAATTAAATGAGTTATTAAAAGCTGTTGCCCTAGATCCTCTCTCTTTCTTTCTATAATATCTATCTTACACTATGCTTATTAAAAATAGCCAGGGAGAGTTCAAATAGTTGAAGACCTTTTGTATGCCTATATTCAGCAAAAATAATGTCTGTTTTTAAAAATGAAGTATCAACTATGACAGACACTGGGGTATTTAATATTACAGACTTTGACACCTGTTTTTCTTTTAATATCTGTATTTTTCAGCATCATGCAGCCACAGTATCATGCAGGTGCTGCAGCATGATTGCTGGAGAAATGGAAAGTCCTTAAAGATATTGTTAGTGTCAAGATATGCAAATGACTTGACTAGAATGGAACCGCTCTGCTCATAGCTATGTACGCTCCATCAATATCCTTATTTTTTCAGTTGGGTGGAAAAACATCTGTTATAAAGATGTACAAAAATGACTAAAGGCTGAATTGCAAAGAAACAGGAAAAAACTCATACAAATGCATGAATTACCATGCACATAAATTTACATTACATACCTGATAAAACCACAAACTACAAATTATTCTGAACTCACAGCCATCATTTTTACCCCTTCATTGGAAAATATCCAATTTTAAATGGAAGACATTATAGGATGCTGAAATGCTTCCATTCAACATTTTGTACACGTTGTCTATAAGACCTCAAAGGCTCAGATCAATAATGATGTGCTCAAATATCTGCGTGCTTCCTTTGAAGCTAGACGCGAAGATGAAGTCCCTGCGGTATGTAGAGACCACGGTAAAAGAGCGTGGGGCCTGAATGTAGACCTCCTTGAAGCGCTCAAAGACCTTGTCCTCTGCGTTCCAATGGTAGACCTGTGAGAATGTGTAGTCACTACCTAAAGCCAGGTAATAACGATCTTTAAAGGAAAATGGTTGAAGGATCATGGAACCTCTTGAAGGAAGGGCCTGAACCTCAGAGAAATGCTTGGCAGTCCAGTGTAGGATTTTGGAGTCACCAATATATCGCGTCATAGCCAGATAAAGGTCCTCATTTATCCAGAACGCTTTGACAGCCACTACATCCTCCATGTTGGGGATTTCGCCCTGCAACACAAACTTCAGTGCACCCTTGCTCCACTGATAGATGACTGGAACTTGGGAACGACTAGCCAGAATGAGGTGAGCCTTGCCATCCAGGTTCACAAATTCTGCATCAGTATCACGGAACCACTCGTGCAGTGATTGATAGGAGTAGAAGCCTTTGTCATTCCACTTATAGAGGGTTGAAAGACCAGCCTTAGAGCTGTCAGCAATGATAAAGAACCATTCATCACCAATTTGGAAGGTCTCTATGTCATTGGGCTTGGAGATCTTGGAGACTTCAATGTCCTGATACTTGGTGAATTTGCTTTGGTCTTCATCAAACTTATAGATGTGAGAACCGCCAAACAGCTGGGCAACAATCATAAATACCAGGTTTTGGATGATCACTGACTTGCAACCAACAATAGACTGACCTGAGGATTGATAAAGAAATAAAGTCACATCTTTAAAACAGACCTATAAACAATAATATAGTTCTTAAAAGAAAAGTCTACCCTGAAGCACATTAAATATGATAATATTGACAAATATGTGATTTGTTCAGAGGTTCTGGTGCTAGTTTGTTAGTTGTTGATGTATTTCCTAATTCCTCTGAGATATTAGCAGTCACTACAATGTTAATATCATACTGCTAGCTCCGGTACAATGGCTTTTAATAGAAGAAAAAAGTTTCAATGATCACAAACATAAGAGATAACAGTAAGGTTTTGCTGTTAGCACCTAAGAACAAAAGAACAAGAGATTCTTTTCTCACGCTCCATTTTCAATGTTCAATGACAATGTGAAATCCAGTGTAGAAATAGTGGCAAACATTGGACTTCATGTACCAGAATGCACTGCACAATTACAGCAGACAATCTGCTAGTTAACAATCTACGAGATAGTGGTATGATGGTGTTAGCGTCACAGTTGATGCTTTGGTATCTGATCTGTTTGAGTAGAGTGTAAAGATGAGGAGGTGCGAGAGCTGGACAGACTAAAGAACTCTAGCTCTGCTAGTGCACTGGTTGCTTTAGGTAGAGAGGAAGTGAGGGCTAATGCCGCTTGATACCATAGCAGGCAGTTTGATTGACAGTGTGAGTAATAGGATATCAGTAGCCAATGTGAAAACAGACCATTGATTAAATCGCTAAAAAATATTGCGCAACACTGAAGATCACATTCACAGCTGCTAAAGTAATAATAAAAATATATAATGTATGCTGCTTAAAATTTCAGCACCCACAATGTAAAAGGCCCGCTGTGCCCCTGCATATTGATTATAAATAGTAACATACAAGTCATTTAGGATGGATTTTTCTTTTAGTCTGTTGCGTGCTGTTGTGTCCACAGTACACTCTAACACTTTAGGGGTGAGATGAGGCCAGGTACTGAATGTCCGATTTTATATATGCAAATACAAATTTAGGTTTAAAAAAAAATCTTAGTGCTCTTAATCAGTAAGGTTAAGTGCCGCTGCCCTGTACAGTTAGATGTTTTCCTGCTTTAATAGTCCTCATATATCACTATGTCAGTTAACTATCCAATTAAGTCAGCTGTATTAGAGGTGGAAATCGGCAGTCCTGCAGGCCGAGATTGAGAGAGGAAAAAAGTGAACAGAAGTTGGTAGTTAATGACATGAAGCTTATTGAAAAAAGGACTATATTGATTGTACATTTTAAGTATAATAGCAACGGAAATATATTTTATATATAATCGATTTTTTATGACAGTTGTACTCTGGAAATTAGGGTTCTGATTGTGTTTCTTTAGCTTATCCTACCTGTAATGTTGTCATAAGTCCTGAAGTTCATTTCAATGTGGTCCCACTGAAGCACCATGCAGCTCTCTATATTAGGGGCAGCGATGGTCACGTACACATCATTCTTGTGGGAGAACGTGTCCACAGAAAGAGACTCAGTGGTCACAGACTGAAGTGGAATGAAATCTGTATAAACAATATTAGCACGGGATAGCAGATGTTAGTTCAGAATGGGGTTTCCCGTGGTTTGGCATATTAGAAAGGTCGCATATTTAAGCAAATGTGATTAAAACGAATTGAATCTGAATGTGGCTCAGTGGTTGAGGCACTAGGCTATGGATTGGAGGTTGTGAGCTCAAACGCCAGCATTGTTACATGCCACTTTCGGGTCCTCAAGCAAGGCCCTAAACCCATCAACTGCTCACTTGTATGCTGTCTAAATTGTACAGTAAGTCACTTTGAATGAAAGCATTAGCTAAATGTGTTAAATTCAAATGTATTAAAACTCTGGCAAGGTGTCTGTTGTTTCAGCTAAGGTTTAAATATCTCTTTCATATAACCGCACACACACACACACACACACACACACACACACACACACAACCTGTAGAGATGCACTCATCATGGAGGCTTGTCATGTCATTGAGCCGCTTGCCCTTCATCTCCTCTGGGCCGGCACACAGGATATCTGACACTGAGGCATTGGTGCTCTTCAGCCACATCATCAGCCATTTAGCACGGCAGTCACACTCAAATGCATTGCCCCTCAGGTCTCTGTTGAAAAAGACAGTTAGCCAAAGGGGATTCTGAAAGGGCAAACAAAAGGTTTGGGACTAAAAACCTTTTTGATCCAGTATTACCAAAAATGATAGCAAAGCACTGAATAAACACTTTCTAATAAAAGGCATCAGATTAAATGGACCACCATGTGAGAGGAGTGAATCAAGAAAAACCTTTAATGTACAATATGAATTGTCAAACTAATACAAACTGAATTACACTTTGGCCTCAAAATGTTCATGATTTCATTCTGTAAAAGTTCTTACACATCTTCTCACTATCTGCAAAACCCAGCATTAAACGCTCTACAGAAATTTGACCTTTAGAAGCAATTACATGTGTATATTATTTCATTATAATCCAATTTCATTCATCCAAATCCAAATACTGTATCTAGAGGAAAGAACATTTATATGACGCACAGAATGAGTTTCAACACAATATGAAATGTAAGCTCACAGCTCTATTAGCGACTCCAGATCACTGAAGAGATCTCTTGGCAA
>JAFFST010049705.1:61483-64883 GCA_022414735.1 Noturus placidus
ACTGTTCAATTTTGGTGAGTCTGAAAGCCTCAGATTCTTGTTCTTGGCTGACAGGAGTGGAAGAGTTGTCTTTTGTTGTTGTAGCTCATTCACCTCAAGGTTTGATGTGTCGTGCATTCTGAGATGCTTTTCTGCTCACCATGGTTGTAAAGAGTGCTTATTTGAGCTACTATAGACCTTGTCTGTGGCTCAGTCGGTAGAGCGGGTTATCCACTAATCGTAGGGTTGGTGGTTCGAATCCCGGCCCGGGTGATCCCATGCCGAAGTGTCCTTGGGCAAGACACTGAACCCTAAGTTGCCCCCGATGGCAAGCTAGCACCTTGCATGCAGCTCTGCTACCATTGGTGTGTGAGTGTGTCTCATTTGTAAGTCGCTTTGGATAAAAGCGTCTGCTAAATGAATAAATGTAAATGTCAGCTCAAACAAGTCTAGTAATTCTCCTCTGATCTCTCTTATCATCAAGGTGTTTCACCTTGAAGACCCTCCGCACACGTGATGTTTTTTGAAAACCTGCACCCACATCGGCCCTTTGTGAATAAGATTAGACACCCCTTATCTAAAGCTTTATAGGCACACTACAAGTATATGCACCTTTCTACATAAAATATATATACACTATAAGGCAACGATACACTATATGACCAAAAGTATTTAAACACCTGACCATCACAGCCATATAAAGTTCAACCTCCCTTTGCTATTATAATAACCTCCACTCTTCTGGGAATGTTCTCTGTTAGATTTTGGAGCGTGGCTGTGGGGATTTGTGCTCATTCAGCCACAAGAGCATTCATGAAGTCAGGCACCGATGTTGGGTGAGGAGACCTCACACACAGTCAGTGTTCCAATTAATCCAAAAGGTGTTCAGTGGGATTGAGGTCAGAGCTCGGTGCAGACTGCTCGACTTCTTCCACTCCAGCCTTGGCAAACCATCTCTTTATGGAGCTTGCTTTGTTATGCTGGAACATGTGTGGGCATCATAGTTCCAGTGAAGGGGAATCTTAATAAAGCTACAGCATACAGGCATTCTAATCTTTTATCAGACAATTGTATGCTTTCAATTTTACATATAGTGTACAATATTAATATTAAGTTTCAGAACATAAACTCACAGTGCTCTTTAATTTCAGAAATTTTATTTAGTTTGTGATTCACTTTATCATCACAGTATTCAGTGTGGGGATTGAAAATAGCAGCTATTTACATCATCCATTTTCTATACTGCTTATCATACAGGGTCGTGGGGAACATGGAGCCTATCCCATGGAGCATGGGGCATAAGGCGTGGTGCCAATCTATTGCAGGGTACATCACAATCACATACACATTCACATACAGACACTTTGGACATGGACAATCAACCTACCTGTGGGAGGAAACGAGTACCAGGAGGAAACCCCCGAAGAACAAGCAAACTCCACACACACACACACACAGGGCCATGAACCCCCAATTGAACCCCCAACCCTGGAGGTGTGAGGCGAACATGCTAACCACTAAGCCTTCGTGGCCCAGCTAGTCACACCTAATGAGCTAAACCAATTTGATTGGAATATGTGTGTGGATAGCCTATACAAAATAAAACTGTCATCTAAATCAAGTAAAGCAACACACAAAATGGATGGGGTTTGAAACTGAAAAGAACCTTTTTGTAAAGTGAGATCAGGGCCAGCAAAAGTATCTTAAAGATCATCTGACAGAGAGAGAGAGAGAGAGAGAGTTGATTATGATGTTCACTGTACCATTCAGCCGTTCTTCAGGGAAAGTCAACCAAGATTGATAAAAACATACAGTAAATCTTTTATTCAGTCATATAAAAACACCCCACATTTACATTTAGGTATGTTAAATCTCTTAAAGTCCACCTGGTTATTTTGGGGGTACTGAAGGCGGCAATATGTCCTTGTTATAATCACATGTAAGGTGGGTGTTTAATGTTTAACTGCAGATCAGCAACTCGGAGAGAGATGGGACGTTCTTACTGTTAATTCACTGCCGAATTTTGATACACATGTTGCGACCACTAATAAATTGTAATTAATAAATGTAAAACCACAGCAAGCACTGGGAGGAGCAGTTTCCTCAGTGAAATCGGTAATGGTGTCATCATAAGACTTGAGCTCTGCAGTGAGGCTGATCAATATTTCATAATCATCAAGCACAAGTTAATGTCCGTGTCTCTTAGCCACTCTGTACAAAATGCTATGGTGCAAAGTCAGCAGCAAAGGGAAATAAAAGTGAGTACAGATAGAGTGGAAATGAATAAACTGTTGACTCAGCAGAGAGAGAAAGAGAGAGAGACACACACATACAGAGGGAAAGAAACAATTCACAATCTTGGCACTGCAGTGGCAAAGATAAAGCAAGTCAGAAAGAAAAAGTATATTTAAAGTAAAAACTGGAACAAAGGTGGGAGTGGAGAGTAAGCAAAAGGGATGGTTTCAGATCATCTTCCATAAATTATTAATAGCATTGTTGCTGCGCTGAACATAAAAACCATTATCCAGTGCTGGGAACAGGCTGACTCAACACCTTGTTGCTAGAAACAGATGCTGCACATCCCCTCAGCTTGACAAACAAATACAAAACACCGTCAATACTTGTATTACAGCGTGTCCCTAAAGTCATTGGGGAAATGAACACTTTTTAGCAAAATGTCCTACTCAGTTTATATATATTATAGAGAGAGAGAGAGAGATAGATAGATAGATAGATAGCCTTTAATAACACCTTTGACAAAAGAAGAATGTACTGTAATGAAATCATTGTCTTTGCTCGATCGGGTAGCAGGAAACATGGCGGTCACATCACACACACATACACACAACACTGCTGCCAAACTTATTAACAAATTCAAAAAGACCTAAATTCTCAATTGCAATAAATAACTAAACAAGAGAGACAGACAGAGAGAGAGAGAGAGAGAGAGAGAGAGAGAGAGAGAGAATGAATAACTGCCTATTTTAAATGTGTACTGCTAAACATCCCCTCTTGAGGCACAGAGCACATGCACTCTTACACACTGCACGCAGATTAGTAGAAGTGATTGTCAATTCAGTTCTTGTGGCTTCTGTACATTTCTTCAGGTATAGGCTTCATAGCCTCTCATGTGTTTCACTGTAGGCTTACCATTTGTATTCTAAACAGGTTCTTATCCTTAGCAGTAGCACACAGTTTTATATCCAGTGCTACTGATCCACAGCATAGCGAGCAAGCATATATTTCACTACTAGCCCCCTTATTATATCTTTCATCTATTGCAGATGTGGATCAGTAATACCAGCTGGGTGTATGAATATAGCCAGGTACAGTGCCTTGCGAAAGTATTCGGCCCCCCTTGAACTGTTCGACCTTTTGCCACATTTCAAGCCTCAAACATAAAGATATAAAACTGTAATTT
>JAFFST010049705.1:77925-87994 GCA_022414735.1 Noturus placidus
GTGTTTACTTGTGTTGTCCTTGACTATTGTTTAAATTGGTTTGATGTTCCGAAACACTTAAGTGTGACAAACATGCAAAGGAACAGGAAATGAGGAAGGGGGCAAACACTTTCTCACACCACTGTACTTGATTTTTTCCAGCTTCAAAAAGAACATTAGATCTTTAAGCCAGACTGATATAGAGGGGGGTTGCGGAGAGGTCCAAGACAACAGTATTCTGCGCCGAGCAAGCAACGATGCAAAGGCCACAACGGCGTTATAATTTGATGACTATTGCTATTGTCCTGTAAACTTCTTGTGTATTACAGGTATATATTTAAGGCAAGACACTCAAGGTAGAAATGCAGAGTTGTCATCAGTTTTTTATATATGATAACAACATGATGACTACTATGTGGGGAGGAGCTACACTTTCAAAAGTTGCTGATTTCTACATAATGCAGAAGTTGCGAGGTGCCAATACAGTGAAATAAACAACATGAGCATTTTCATTACAACAGTTTAAGTGAAAGTTATATATGTCATTATGTGTGTGTGTGTATATACAGAATATCAAAAAAGTGA
This sequence comes from Noturus placidus, assembly GCA_022414735.1. Lineage (NCBI taxonomy): Eukaryota > Metazoa > Chordata > Actinopteri > Siluriformes > Ictaluridae > Noturus > Noturus placidus. The sequence goes on from JAFFST010049705.1 coordinate 78,490, forward strand.
GTACACCCCTCACATTTTTGTAAATATTTTTTTCCATATTTTTATGTGACAACACTGAAGAAATAACACTTTGCTGAAAACAGTTTGCTGAAGACAAGCAGACTAAGGCCATGGATTACTGGAACCATGTCCTGTGGTCTGATGAGACCAAGATAAACTTATTTGGTTCAGATGGTGTCAAGCATGTGTGGCGGCAACCAAGTGAGGAGTACAAAGACAAGTGTGTCTTGCCTACAGTCAAGCATGGTGGTGGGAGTGTCATGGTCTGGGGCTGCATGAGTGCTGCCGGCACTGGGGAGCTACAGTTCATTGAGGGAACCATGAATGCCAACATGTACTGTGACATACTGAAGCAGAGCATGATCCCAGCATGATACTGACCCCAAACACACCTCCAATATGACCACTGCCTTGCTAAAGAAGCTAAGGGTGAAGGTGCACAGAATTGTGCCATTGCTCACCAGGTCACTACCAATATAAATGAAACGAAACTTAGCATGCAAGTTACCTGTAATGTCTTCGGGCCACCAGGTCAGAAGCGACTCTGCCCTCTCTCTCTCCAACGCCACAGTTTCCCAAGAAATTATTACTGTCCATGACTGCGAGCTCATTCAGAAAGAGCTCTATGGTGCTTTCGCTCCATCCCTCCTCTGGACATTTGCCCTGGAAAGACAGGGAAACCTCTCACAACTAGCACATTTACCTATTTAGAAAAAAGCAAGTGTTATAAGTTATACGGTACAGTACAATCATACTATAGCATCTAGGCACTGCAGTTACAGTAGTCTAACATGAGCAATGAGCATGATATTAACTGGGAGAGCTAAAATCTAAATCTATCGATAGCTCAACAATGAAACTATTAGGGTTGAGTGATGCATTATATAATGATGTCTCATAGATGGCATGAAAAGAATGAAGTGGGGCAAACTATTACACATGCACATAGAGTATCTCACAAAAGTGAGTACACTCCTCACATTTTTGTAAATATTTGATTATACCTTTTCATGTGACAACACTGAAGAAATGACACTGTGCTGCAATGTAAAGTAGTGAGTGTACAGCTTGTGTAACAGTGTAAATTTGCTGTGCCCTCAAAATAACTCACACAGCCATTAATGTCTAAACCGCAGCCAACAAAAGTGAGCACACCCCTAAGTGAAAATGTCCAAATTGGGCCCAAGTAGCCATTTTCCCTCCTCTGTGTCATGTGACTTGTTAGTGTTACAAGGTCTCAGGTGTGAATGTGGAGCAGGTGTGTTAAATTTGGTGTCCTCGCTCTCACACTCCCTCATACTGGTCACTGGAAGTTCAACATGGCACCTCATGGCAAAGAACTCTCTGAGGATCTGAAAAAAAAAAAAGAATTGTTCCTCTACATAAAGATGGCCTAGGCTGGGGAGCTACAGTTCATTAAGGAACCATGAATGCCAACATGTATTGTGACATACTGAAGCAGAGAATGATCCCCTCCCTTCGGAGACTGGGCCACAGGGCAGTATTCCAGCATGATAACGCCCCCAAACACACCTCCAAGACGACCACTGACTTGCTAAAGAAGCTGAGGGTGAAGGTGATTGACTGGCCAAGCATGTCTCCAGACCTAAACCCTATTGAGCATCTTTGGGGCGTCCTCAAATGGAAGGTGGAGGAGCACAAGGCATTAATGGCTGTGTGTTGAGTTATTTTGAGAGGACAGCAAATTGTTACACAAGCTGTACACTCACTACTTTGTTGTCACATGAAAAGATATCATATATTTACAAAAACTGTGAGGGGTGTACTCACTTTTGTGAGTTAGTGTACTTAAGAGCATGCTTTTCACAAACTTCAGTTCAATATTAAACACAACCATCCCGCAACAACTGATAAAGTGGAGCCTGCTGCGTTTAAACACCTTCCTCTGTAACTGGATTCTGGACTTTCCGACTCGGAGACCTCAATCCATCAGGATCAGCAACTCGCATTGAACACCAGCGACCCCAAGGGCTGTGTGCTCAGTCCACTGTTGCTCACACTGCTGACTCATGACTGTGCTGGAAAGTACATTTCAAATAACATCAAGCTTGCTGATGATACAACAACAACGATGAGTCAGAGTACAGGGAGGAGGTGAACCAGCTCGCAGAATGGAGTAGAGACAACACTCCATCTCTTCATGTTGATAGGACTAAAGACATGATTGTCGACTTCAGAAGGACCCCAGGTGGACCACTCACCATTGCACATCAATGGAACAACTGTGAAGAGAGTCAAAATCTACAAGTTTCTATGTATGCACATGACAGAGGCCCCCTCCTGGGTTCTAATCACCACCTACCTATTCAAGAAGGCCCAGCAACGCCTCCGCTTCCTGTGGAGGCTGAAGAGAGCCAAGCTTCCCCCTCCCATCCTTCTACAAAAAGGGCCATAGAAAACCTTCTGACCAGCTGTGTCACCATGTGGTACGGGAACTGCACAGCCTCCGACCACAATACCCTGCAGTGAATTGTGTGGACAACTGAAAAGATCACTGGAGTCTCTCTACCCACCATCGACACACTAAATTAAACAACCGGTGCATCTGCAAAGCCAATAGTATTGCAGATGACCGTTCTCATGTAGTCTTCTCTCCTGTCATCTGGAAGACAGGGTACAAGGGCGGCTGTGGCTCAGTCGGTAGAGCGGGTTGTCCACTAATCCACTAATCGTAGGGTTGGTGGTTCGAATCCCGGCCCGGGTGATCCCATGCCGAAGTGTCCTTGGGCAAGACACTGAACCCTAAGTTGCCCCCAATGGCAAGCTGGCACCTTGCATGCAGCTCTGCTACCATTAGATCTGTGAGTGTGCTCTCATTTGTAAGTCGCTTTGGATAAAAGCGTCTGCTAAATGAATAAATGTAAATGTACAGGGCATCCATGCCACCACCAGGAGACTCTGAGGCAGTCAGATTACTCAACACCCTGCTGCCTCCCAATGCTCACCTGGGCAAGCCAAACACATAGTCGTGCTGTCTAACGGGTTGTTGTTGTTGTTTTGTTCTTTGGATATAGTTGGCATATTTCTGGTGGTTGAGGTGCTCAGTGCAGAGAAGTCTACCTGCTCTAGCAGAGTCCTGATGAGTTGCTGATGACCGCGCCGAGCCTGGACACCCTGCCGCACATAGGAAGCGGACACCAGCTTCTCACTTAGCCGGAAGTTTTCTTCATTCATTCCTCAAAGCGGTACAACAAACCGACACGCTCCTGAAGGAACTGCTCGATTGCTAATGTTGTCTTTAACTAGCTAGCTGTTTCTAGCCTGCACTATGGCTGAAATCTCCCCCTGCGTTTATTGCTAATCATTAACGTGCGTCGGAAATCAACTCATTCAGTACACTTACGAAACCCTGGTTAAGAAAATTCACTAGTCAGCATGGGTAAATCCTAAATGCTGTCGATTTGGATAAGCAATTCACTAGATATGGTGTATAACACATTGTTTCTCACCCTAGACAGGGCACTTATCTAGGGAGAATGAAGCCGCTTTAGCTTCCAGCCCATGACAACCGCTATTACACTTCCTGTTTACGCGTCCCTTAAACTCCGCCCACCGACACATCTTTACTGTTTCGAAATAAAAGTCCTTTCTGCTTCCGTCAGAGAGCTTATGTTAGATTGGTCATGGGCGTAACCACGCACTCTTTGGGGGGGTCGTGACCCCCCAATGTTGAGGGAATACCAATCTGTCCCCCCCAATATACAGGAGAAAATATTCTCTATATGTTCCGCATTAAATTTCCTTGCCATCAAATCTGTGTTTTCTTCATCTATTCTATTTATTTTAATTATCTATTTATGTATTTATATTCTTTTTTAATATATTCACGTTTGTTACGGAAAATATGACCCCCCCTCCAATTGTACACTTGGTTTCGCCCAGACTCAACGCAAGTTCGGTGATGTATTTTAGCAGCTCGGTCGGTGACGTATTTGATCAGTTTCCCCATGCTGTGGGAGCTTCTATCACTCAGAAACCACGTGATTTCAAACAGTAACTGTAATCCTAAAACTATGTTCTACATATACAAAATTTCAGTATGAAATTTTGGAAGTTTGGCTGCGCGGGGGGTTAGCGCTTGGACCCCCCCAATGTCCAAGCGCTTGGACCCCCCCAATGTCCATAACATGGTTACGCCCTTGAGATTAGTCAAGTATAAATAAACTCAAATACTACAACCATAAGTCATCTGAAAAAGAAAAAGGTTTTTTATTTGAATAGATCATGATCATGAGACACAGAGGAGCATTACATCAGAAGAGTCAAGATCAGTCAAAATGTATTACTGTTGCTATCCACAATCATTTCCTGAATAAAACAGTTCTTTTGAAATGTTAAAACACCTGATAACCTCCTAAGCGAAGCATATATTTAACATCCTCATCTTCAGTGTGATGTTAAATATATAGATGAATGGTAACTTCCGAGAAATTTAGAAATCATCAAGATGTATACAGTATAATGCTGTAGGACATTTCCCCCAACTCATAACCTCTGGAGTCCATGTTTCAACAAAATAAATGAACTAGAGTCAAGCGCATGGTTAATGTATGGCTGAATGACTCACTTAACTGTTTCATCACTAACAAAGCAAAGAAAAGCACACACATACAGTGCATCTGGTTTGGAATGATGATGAAACTTTTTTAAACACTTATATAAGCATCACAGGGTACTATAGGCACTTACAGGAATCACACACACACTATTAGATCATTGGTTAGCATACAAATATGATCAATACGCTGAAATATAATTATTTATACAAAATTATATGGATTGATTTCTCATTAAAATAAAAATCCTACATTTGTAGTCACCAGTAAATTAGTCATACGCACTTTTTTGTTGTGCTGTGTTGTATTGTTTGATAGCTGAGAAAGCTGGAGGGCAAAGATGGTACAGAGAAGGTAAAGAGCAAAGATGGCGAGTATCTGTGTTCTCATTTCATTAGTTTGGATGGACAAAGCTTTTATATGGCAAGAAAAAGTTCACCATAAGTACACAATGAGTTGTTTGTTTAGCAACTTCGTGATAGAGAACATTTTCCTTGTAAAAATAACATTACAGCTATTTTCAAATAAAAAAATTTTGAATTAATGTGCAAAAAAAAAAAAAAAAAAAAAAAAAAAAAAAGAAAAACAGAGACACATAATGAAGGTTAATGTTTGGCAGTACTGAGGTAGGGTTAGAACCAGACCACAGGTGGATCTGTACACACCTGCGGCCAGTGCCTATAGTTATGAAGTCAAATTTTCTCCATCATCATTAACTGTGAGGAGCTAGAACATTATTAAGATCTTTCGATTAGGGACTCAACACAGTGATGATAAAAATACTTTTTTAGCCATTTGACCTTCATAGATACAGTGATATCAACCACTACTGCCAACTTTAAATACTAACCCCAATACTTTCTTATAGTGAATTCCAAGCTGATATGTGTTGTATATGCAGTGCAGACATGTTCATTCATAAAGATAAACATTGAAATTAATCTCACACACACAAAATTTCGAAAAAAAAAAAAAAAGTGTAAAGGTTTACACTTCCAAAACAAGAGACAAGTGAAAAAAATGACTATGCTTATGCACTTGTTAGCTGCAATGGAAGAAGATTGATTGTAGACAATCTCTACTTTTCTGTCATCTTGCGGATCATGTAATTCAGGATGCCGCCATGGTGGAAGTAGGTGAGCTCCACGTCAGTGTCGAACCGCATCCTAGCCTGGAATGTCTTTCCGGTGTCCAACTGCAGAGAGCACCACGAAACATTAAAAGATGTGACATTTGTTTGAATTTAGGGAATTGTTTTTGAATTATTAACAAATACAGAGTATTTCCATTTGTGACGTTCTTAAGTTCAGTTGAAAATAGAACCGTGTGTGTGTTTATGCTTAAAAAGTAGCAGCTGTATCCACCTTTAGCATGTCAGTTTAAGACTATTAGACTTCAGTACCATGTATTTGGAAATGCATGCAAGAGAGAGAGAGAGAGAGTTATTGTGAATGAGTGTGTGAAATTGTGAGTATGTGAGAGTGAATGAGTGAGTGTGTGAACATGAGAGAGTTCGAATGAGTGTGTGAAAGAGTGAGTGTGTGTGGGAGAGCGAGTGTGGGAGAACAGGTGTGATTGCAGTAATGAGACAGAAAAGCCAGTGATCAACATTTATTTATTTATTCTTTGTAATTTCTACAGTTAGTAAAACAAAACGAAAAACCCTGTGAACAAGTAGGCCTATCAATATTTATTTCTTTATTTTTTTCTATTTTCATAATAACGTATAAAACATCTGAACAATGTCTTGAGGTGTGGTAACTGTGGTATTAGGGTTAGTTAATTCCACTGTGGTAAATGTGGAATAATTGACCACGGTCTGTTGAATTATTAGAAAATAATGCACACCTGATGTGTAACGGTGTAACATTGCGCTGCCTATAAACAACTGTAACCATAGTAACATACAATTAGACTCACAGCTTGATTATTAGTAGAGATGCAGCACAGACACAGGTAATTAACACATGCAGACTATCTCTCTCTAGTAATTATTTATTATAATCCATTCAAATAAATATAATCTTATCACACTACTTTCTCTCTGTGTATGATTTCGAGCAGGCAAAATTCTAGATGTAACAACCTGTATATAAAATATCTGACATAAATTAACCGTTATTGTTATCTTTTCAGTCTGATTTTGCATTGCAAACATCAATGAAAGTTTCAACTTGTCAGTGCTGGCAAGTGACCATGGTATAAGTGGGATAATCCACAGCTAGGTGTGTGTTACACAATTTTAATGCACTTCCCTTAATGTAGGGTATAACTTTGCCTCCATGTCTCACATTAAACTCGTGTAAGATGCCATTGATGGATTTTCCCTTATTTATAAAAGGGGGCCTTTAGACTCCAACCTGTTCTTTGGCATCGGCTGCACACAGCACCTCTCATCTCAATCAACTGAGTGGCACCTCTGATTTTTTATGTGAATATAATTAGCCTTGATGAAATGAAGAGGATCTGAAATCTCAGCTGAGCTGTCTCTCTTTGAGAAGGTGACCTCCCCCCGCACCACAAAGATTAGATGCAGACCACAATCAATAAGTTTACTATCGTAATTATTAAGTTAAAACAATGATAATTTCTGCCACTTATTCTGATTCTGTAAAATAGAGCAGCATTAAATAGTGCATAAGCAAAGATGTACCTTAATGTCAATAATCATTCTGGGTGTGAGCTGTTCAGGGATGACCACGGTGTAGCGCTCTCGGCCGGTGAGACCCAGGCTATCAGCCGTTTCTCCAGGCAGATACTCCAGAGGAATGATACCCATACCCACCAGGTTACTGCGGTGGATGCGCTCATAGCTCTCCGCCAGTACAGCTTTGATACCCTGAGGGCATCACAAGAGAATTGTTTTTTGTTTGTTTGTTTTTACTCACAAGAAGAACTGCAGTCAATTTTCACACATTATGCCTCTTCTAATCATTGATTCACTACTGTAAGAAAATAGAGGTATGACCTCATAGTCATTAACATTAGGTAAAATGAGTACATAAATGACACACACCAGCAGGAATGGTCCTTTTGCAGCCCAGTCTCGGGAGCTGCCTGATCCATACTCCTTACCAGCCAGCACCAGCAGTGGATAACCTGCCTCCTGATACTTCTCTGCAGCATCATACACGTCCAGCTATGGGAGAACACATCTTTTAAAGGAGCAGTATGTAAATTTTCAACACCAAGTCCTTCGCCTAACACACCGGCAGTGTAAGAACGCAATGTCAAGAAATAACGTTATTTAGAAAAAAAAAACTTTTTATTTTTATAAACACATATTTTGTGTGTTTTTGTGCTGGTGTTACAGTGCATCCGGAAAGTATTCACAACGCTTCACTTTTTCCATATTTTGTTATGTTACAGCTTTATTCCATTCCGTTCAGGCCAAAAAGTTCAATCATAGTCTTGGTCTGAGTGTCCTTCAGGTGCCTTTTAGCAAACTCCAGGCAGGCTGTCTCCTTTTACTGAGGAGTGGCTTCCGTCTGGCCATTCTAGCATACAGGCATGATTGGTGGAGTGCTGCAGAGATGGTTATTCTTCTGGAAGGTTCTCCTCTCTCCACAGAGACATGCTGGAGCTCTGTAAGATTGACCATCAGATTGTTGGTCACCTCCCTGACTAAGGCCCCTCTCCCCCGATCGCTCAGTTTGGCCGGGCAGCCAACTCTAGGAAGAGTCCTGGTGGTTCCAAACTTCTTCCATTTACGGATGATGGAAGCCACTGTGCTCATTGGAACCTTCAACGCTGCAGAAATGTTTCTGTACCCTTCCCCAGATCTGTGCCTTGATACAATCCTGTCTCAGAGGTCTGCAGACAATTCCTTGCACTTCATGGCTTGGTTTGTGCTCTGACATGCATTGTTAACTGTGGGACCTTATGTAGACAGGTGTGTGCCTTTCCAAATCATGTCCAATCAACTGAATTTGCCACAGGTGGACTCTAATCAAGTTTTAGAAACATCTCAAGGATGGTCAGTAGAAACAGGATGCACCTGAGCACGGCAAAGTCTGTGAATACTTGTGTACATGTGCTTTTTTTTGGTTTTTTTTTTTTTTAAATAAATTTTCAAAGAATTCAAACAAACTTCTTTCATGTTGTCATTATGGGGTATTGTTTCTAGATTTTTGAGGAAAATGATGAATTTAATCCATTTTGGAATAAGGCTGTAACATAACAAAATGTGGGAAAAGTGAAGCGCTGTGAATACTTTCCGGATGCACTGTACATGTTACAAGTGAGGTCAGATCAGATGATCCCGGTCCTACCATGTCCCCTGTAGGCAGGAAGATTGTGCAAGGCGCCTGCTTGTTGAGGAACTTGTTGAAAAGGCGGATGTTTGCAAATGTCCCCCGAGCCATGACAGCATCGTTACCACGCCGAGAGCCATACGAGTTAAACTCTCGAGGTGTTAATCTACAGTGTGGAGAGAAACAAACGATCACTTGGATATGTAAAAAACTATTATAAATGAGCGAACAACTGATGAATAACAATAACGTCTCACCCACGACTGGTCAGGTAGCGAGCAGAAGGACTGCTACGAGCAATGTTTCCAGCTGGAGAGATGTGGTCCGTGGTCACTGAATCCCCCAAATTGAGAAGCACATATGCATCTACAATAGACTTGGGCTTTGGAAGCTCCCTAGTCTAAAATATGAAACACATAAGTTCTAAGTGCGAGAATTGTAATGGTTTTAAAAACATCTATTTCTATGAGGTACAGTGGTGTGAAAAAGTGTTTGCCCCCTTCCTCATTTCCTGTTCCTTTGCATGTTTGTCACACTTAAGTGTTTCGGAACATCAAACCAATTTAAACAATAGTCAAGGACAACACAAGTAAACACAAAATGCAATTTGTAAATGAAGGTGTTTATTATTAAAGGTGAAAAAAAATCCAAACCATCATGGCCCTGTGTGGAAAA
>JAFFST010049705.1:91632-104287 GCA_022414735.1 Noturus placidus
CAAAAGGTGGCGCTACAAAGTATTAACTAAAGGGGGCTGAATAATTTTGCTCGCCCAATTTTTCAGTTTTTTATTTGTTGAAAAAGTTTGAAATATCCAATAAATTTCGTTCCACTTCATGAATGTGTCCCACCTGTTGTTGATTCTTCACAAAAAAATTACAGTTTTATATCTTTATGTTTGAGGCCTGAAATGTGGCAAAAGGTCGAACAGTTCAAGGGGGCCGAATACTTTCGCAAGGCACTGTATCTCTTGTATTAGTAATAAACATAGCATAGCATATTACACATAAAATAACATTATAGTATATAATATTATTATAGTACAAGTAACATATTTACATTGCTAAAACTGTCATCTTATGAAGTGAAAATATCTTGAATATAGTCAACTTTATCACCAATTTTCTAGTAAACGATTACAATAAACCATATCTAAGATTATTATGCCTATTTCTAGACAATTGACTATTTTTAAGCTTATTCTATGGTCTTCTTTCTAGAAATAAATGCTTAAAATGAGCAAAATTATCTGTCAATAGAACAAGACTATTTCAAGCTTGAACTTAGTAAATAAAAATGTCTAGATTTAGTTTTAATAATCTTATACTTGGTTTGTTGTAATCTTCTAATAGGAAATATTAGATCATTATATTCAAGATATTTTAACAACTTCTTTCTACATTTTACGCAGCATTAAATACTTTACATTACATCTCATTCATTACAAGACTTGATGATATCATACCCTAATTTGGAGAGGTACTCCATTACACCACTTTTCTTCAGATAATAGGTGACCACTCCACTACCAGGAGACAGGCTAGTCTTGATGTAAGGCTTCACACTTAGGCCACACTGGATGGCCTTCTTTGCCAGGAGTCCTGTGGGGGGATAAAGAAAGCATTGATCATTTAATTGGATAAGCAAAACAGCTTTTTAGTGATACTAGTTATATATTACACATTCTCACTAAAAACACAGTGCACCAAATCTGCCTTTAAGAGTTGTCACTGGGTTACAGAGAAATGACATTAGCATATACATTTGTACCTGCACCCAGCATAACAGAAGGGTTGCTGGTATTTGTGCAGCTGGTGATGGCAGCGATAACCACAGAGCCATGAGAGAGGGAGTAGTCCACCCCGTTAAACTGGAATGGGATGCTGAGATGATGGCGTTCGTGTGGCACCTGAAACCCCTTGAAGCCTTGCTAAAATAAATAAATAAATAAATAAATAAATAAATAAAAAGAAAAAAGAAAGGCTGAGACAAGCAAACTTAACAAAACATTTACAAATTCAAGGTAATGAAATTGAGATAAAGAAGGAGTGTCTGAATACAGATTTATATAGACATGACTTAGGATAAAAGGAAAGCTTCAATGTGGTTTGTACTGAAACGGAACAATATGTACCTTGGCTCCTAAACAAGTCTCAAAGTCCTGCTTCATTTCAGATATGGCCACTTTGTCCTGTGGCCGCTTCGGTCCACTACAGCAAGGGTCAACCTTGCTGAGATCAAGTTCAACAACCTGCATGAAGAGAGGACCGAAATAAATAAATAAGCTATGTAAAAACGGCTGAATATATGGATCTGAATGTATGCCACCAAATGAACATACCATGAAGGCAAGGTGCATTTATTTCTAACAGAATAAAAAAGTATATATAAAAAAAGGTGCATTTATTTCTAACAGAATAAAAAAGTATATATAAAAAAAGGACAATTGAAAACGTTATCAATGTAATATAACAATATGTCTGTGCATGCAAGTATACCTTTGTAAATTTTGGATCCTGAGACTGATTGCTGTAGTCCCTAAACATGGCAACTGCTTTCAGGTACTGTGTAATATGGCTAAGCTTCTCAGCATCTCGCCCTGTTCATACACAAAAAGCCACTACATATCAGGTACACCTCTCACTTAGAAAATAGAAACAATTACACTATACTCACCATCCACTTTATTAGGAAAACCTGTACATCCATACCGTTATCTAATCAGCCAATCATGTGGCAGAGGGACAATGCAAAAAGAATCATGCAGTTACAGGTCAAAACCTTCAGCTAATGTTCTCATCAAACATCAGAATGAAGAACAAGCGTGATCTCTGTGACTTTGATTGTAGCGTGGATATCTGTACCAGATGGGCTGGTTTGAGTATTTCAGAAACTGCTGATCTCCTTGGAATTTCACACACACAACAGCCTCTAGAATTTACACAGAATGGTGTGAAAAACAGAAATTATTGCACGAGCAACAGTTCTGTGGGTGAAAACGCCTTGGTGATAAGAGAGGTCAGAGGAAAATGGCCTGTTTGGTTCGAGCTGCCAGGTAGGATATAGTCACTCAAATAATAACTCTTTATAACCGTGGTGAACAGAAAAGGATCTCAACATGCACAAAACATCGAACCTTGATGTGGATGGGTTATAATAGCAAAAGACCACATTGGGTTCAACTCCTGTCAAACAAGAAGAGGAATCTGAAACCATCGTGGGCACAGACTCACTCAAACTCGACAGATGCTTTTCTGTTCACAACAGTTGTAGAGAGTGCTTATTTGAGCTACTACAGACTTCCTGTCAGCTCAGACCTGTCTGGTCATTCTCCTCTGATCTCTCATCAACAACGTGTTTCAGCCTCCAGACCCTCCAATAACAGGACATTTCTTGTTTTTCGCACCATTCTGAGTAAACTCTAGAATCTGTTGTGTGTGAAAATCCCAGTAGATCAGCAGTTATGAAATACTCAAACCAGCCCTTCTGGTACCAACAACCATGCCATGATCAAAGTCATAGACACCACACTTTTTCTTCAGTTTGATATGAATATTAACTGAAGCTCCTGAGCTGTATCTGCATGATTTTTTTGGATTGCACTGCTGTCACATGATCGACTACTTAGATAACTGCATGAATGTGCAGGCATTCCTAATAAAGTGGACACTGAGTGTATATGGCCAAAACTATGTGGACACATAGCCAATCACCCATATGTGCTTGGTGAACATGTCATTCCAGATTTATTCCTCCCTTTGCTGTTATAATAACCCCCACTCTTCTGGAAAGGCTTTGCACTGTGTGGATTTTCTAAATTCAGCCACATGAACATTAGTGAGGTCAGGCACTGAGCTGAACTTTTGGCCATATATTTTATGAATTAAACACAACGATGGACTTTATGTTTGGACAGATAACCCAAAATCAATGCTACCAGTGTACCTGTCTGCTCAAGATACTGGATGCTGATGTGGTCAACAGGGAAGAAGGCTGCTGTAGCACCGTACTCTGGGCACATGTTGGCAATAGTGGCACGGTCTGAGATAGAAAGCTGAGCCACACCAGGCCCAAAGAACTCCACAAACTTGCCTACCACACCAACCTGACGCAAATGCTATTGGAAAAGATTAAGAGACAAGCTACAGGTTAATAACTCTATAGAGTAATAATCATATTCTAACAACGGGCCTCATTTATCACGATGGATAGGAACAGATTTATGCATAAATCGTTAGTACAATCATTTACACAAGACATTTGGTCTTCATGAAAATTTGCTAAAATGTTTGGATCCTACTCGTGCTCCTAAGTGTGTGTAAATTTACGCATAAGAAAACTAACTAATATAAACCTCAAGCTGATCAACTTCAAATCATATAGTTTTCATAGATTATTGCACTTTAGTAAATGGAATATACTGTCGTGTTTAAACTGTCGATTAATTATGTTTGCAGCAGTTAGCAGATGCCCTTATTCAGAGAGATTTATAGTGTTTGGGAGTTCCTATCTAAATCACATCCTCATGCTAGTTCACTAAGACAGGCAGTAGGAATACCCACAACAACATTCTATAAAAACCAGTCTTTTTATATTATTGCCATTAATTCATGAATATAAAAAATAAAGAAAGCAAGCCAACTCAAACTCATAAATAAAACTAAATCACTTAATTTTTAGAAAATAAATGATGCCATATAAATGGAGTACAGCTGTAAACCATAAACAAATGCCTCAGCTGACAGAACATTTAGCGCTCGCTTATTATTGTGACTATACTATATAAGGTCCCCTCTGAAAGTATTGGAACAGCAAGACCAATTATTTTACGAAGAATACGAGATGATAAATCAGAATTTCAGCTTTCCTTTCCCGATAATGACATCTAGATGTATTCAAGAACTTAGAACATGACACCTTTTGTTTGAACGCACCCATTTCTTCAAGTGATCAAAAATACTGGAACAAGTGACTGACAGATGTTTCTTGTTGCCCAGGCGTGCCCTGTTAGATTAATTGTTTAAACAATTAATAGCTCTGAATGTCTATTCTGGAACAGGCTCATTAATCTTTATTGATGATTTAACTCCTGATGGTAGCAGCAAAATCAATTCAGAAGTTTACAGAAACATTGTCTACCAATATACAGAGAAATGCATTGGAAGGAACTTCATCATGCAGCATGGCAATGACCCAAAACACAACTCAACCAAGGACTTAATCGGGGGAAAAGAGGAATGTTTTAGACTGGCCAAGTCAATCACCAAAACCTTAACTCAACTGAGCAGCATTTCATCTCCTGAAGAGGAGACTGAAGATAGAAACCCCCGATATAAACAACAACTGAAAGAAGCTGCAGTACAAACCTGGAAAAGCATCACAAGAGAAGAATGCAACCGTTTGATGATGCCAGTGGGTCACCAGCTTGATACAGTTATTTCAAACAAGGGATATGCAACCAAATATTAAGTGTTATTTACTTTAATACCATCTGTTCCTGTACTTTTGCTCACCTAATAATTGGGTGATGTGCCACCAAAAGTGCCATGTTCTAAGTTGTTTAACACATCTAGATGTAAATATCAGGAAATGAAAGCTCTCGTCTCATATTCATCACTCATTCTGAACTCAAACCCAAATGTCTTCGGTGTATAACAAAAAACAAAACAATTGGCTTTGCCATTCCTATACTTTCAGAGGAGACTGTATTATTAAATCTTTTTATTGGCATATAAGTGAGTGATAACTTCCACTACAGTTTTTTGGGCTTTACCCTGATCAAAGGTTTCATGCTCACAGCGGCCTGTGCACTTCTGTGGAGTTCTGTGGGCGTCACTACATGCAAATCAGCTGTGCCATAAATACTTGGTAATTTATGGGTGACTGGCATTCATCAACATATACAGTACATGCAAGCACAAAGAAAAATCAGCATTTGGTTTATGCAAGCATTTACACACAACTTTTGTAACGCCACGGCAAATTCGCGGCCGCCGTGCTGGCACGGACTACATATCCCAGCCACCACCGCGCCCAAGTTCACGGAGTACTGAGTGCAAACACCTGTGCACCGCCCATGGTTATATAAGACCTTGTTAGCAACAACGGGGCGCGAAGTAAAGCTCGAGTTCACTTGTGTTCACTTGGTTACCATGCTCTCAAAGACTATTAGGATTTCATCTCTCATCATGAGACCCCGATCACCATGCAAGCCAGTGCCCTCCATCAGCAAACCGGTTACCCGGTGGTCCCTTTCTGCCTTCGTCATTGTCTAAGGGGTCCCACAGTCCCCGTAGCCACTACCTAAGTGGAAAGCCCTCTGTCTTCTGTCGCTGTCACAGTGCCATCTGTGTATCATGACCTCAAGGAGGTATTTAGCAAAGAATGCGCTAGCTGGCTACCTCCCCACAGGGCCTATGATTGTACCATCGACCAACTCCCCTGTACCAGCCCACCACAGGGTCAAGTGTAACCGCTCTCCCAGGCAGAGGAGCGGGCCATGAACGCATACATCCAAGATGCACTCCAACAGGGGTATATCCGTCCATCCATGTCACCCACATCTGCTGGATTCTTCTTCGTGGAAAAGAAAGGGGGAGGTCTGAGGCCGTGTATTGATTATAGGGGTCGCAATCAGG
This sequence comes from Noturus placidus, assembly GCA_022414735.1. Classification (NCBI taxonomy): domain Eukaryota; kingdom Metazoa; phylum Chordata; class Actinopteri; order Siluriformes; family Ictaluridae; genus Noturus; species Noturus placidus. The sequence continues at coordinate 97,553 of JAFFST010049705.1, forward strand.
AGATCCTCCGATTCCTCAGAACCTTCTGCGCCACCAGCCCAGAGGATTCGAGTCACTTCCTCCTGTGGGTGGAGTACGCCCAGAACTCGTTGCGCCACTCCGCAACACAGCGAACCCCGTTCCAGTGCCTCTTGGGCTACCAACAGCCACTATTCCCCTGGAATGCGGCCACCACTGCCGCCCCGGCGGTGGATGAGTGGTCTCGCGGGCAACAAATTGGGACCCAGGTATGTCGGCCCCTTCCGAATCCTAAAGCAGGTGAACGAAGTCACCTACTGCCTGGATCTCCCCAGACACAGCCGCATCGCCCCCTCATTCCATGTCTCCCTGCTCAAGCCGGTCACACACCCTTAGCCAGGGCGGTTCCGGAGAATAGCCTGCCTGACCCGTTGGAAATCGGATGCCGCCCAGCTTACCGTGTCAAGGAGATCCTGGGCTCCAGAACAGGAGAAGGGGGCTCGAGTACCTGGTGGATTGGGAGGGGTACGGCCCAGAGGAGCAATGTTGGGTCCCGTCCAGGGACATTCTGGACGCCAGCTTGCGTGACAACTTCCACGAGGCTCATCCAGACAGAACGGCACTTCGGAGGAGAGGGCGGCCTTGGAGGAGTTTGGCTCCCGGAGTGAGCCATTTGGGATGGGCTCTGTAACACCACGGAAAGCTCGCAGCCGCCGTGCTGGCGCGGACTACATATCCCAGCCACCCACGCACCCAAGTTCGCCGTAGTACTGAGTGCAAACACCTGTGCGCCGCCCAAGGTTATATAAGACCTTGTTAGCAACAACGCGGCGCGAAGTAACGCTCGAGTTCACTTGTGTTCCCTTGGTTACCAAGCTCTCAAAGACTATTAGGATTTACACGGTTTCCGGACTTTAGCTTCGTTTCCTGACTATGTATATTGGATTACCCTTAAGGATTATGCTGTCTACCTCGGACTGTGTGCCTCACGCTTCGAGCTTCCCTCATCCCTCCGTCAGCTCTCGGCCCGCACTTGCCTCCGAACAGGTATCGTAACAACTTTACTAAAAGCTTGATAAATGAAGCCCAAAAGTCTTATCCTCTCTGAACAATAAAAATAAATAAATAAGCAAACAAACAAATAAATAAATTGTACCTTAGTGACAGTTAGGACAATATCAGTGGAGGTGATGTGCTTATTTGGCGTGCCCTGCAGTTTGTACCCAATGACCTCTGGGAGGACCATACTGATTGGCTGACCCAACATCACCGCCTCAGCTTCAATACCTCCCACACCTGCTCAGACATATTGATAGTACACCTTGTAAGAGTTAATTGCTCTCTATAACAAGTATTTGCACACAGAAAAGTTGATACTCTCCAGCTAAAATCAAACTGTATAGATTAAACAGCTATACTATATGGCCAAAAGTTTGTGGACACCTGACCATGTGATTGTTGAACATTCCATTCCAGATTTAGTTCCCCTTTGCTGCTAAAATAATCTTCACTCTTCTGGGAAGGTTTTCCATTAGATTTTCGTGTGTGGCTGTGGGAATTTGTGCTCATTCAGCTACAAGAGCATTAGTGAGGCCAGGCACTGTTTTCGGGCGAGGGTGCAGTCAGCATTCCAGTTTATCCCAAAAGTATTCAATTTGTTCGAGGTTACGGCTCCGTACATTCCACTCAAGTTCTTCCACTCCAAACTTGCCAAACTATGTCTTCACGAACTTTGCTTTGTGCACAGGAGCATTGACATGCTGGAACAGGTATGGGCCTCTTAGTTCCAGTGAAGGAAGATTGTAATGCTACAGAATACAAAAACATCCTGCACAATACTTCTAACTTTGTAGCAACAGTTTGGGGAAGAATCACATATGGGTGTGATGTTAGGTGTCCACATACTTCTGGCCATATAGTGTATATTTACATCATTCTATATAGCAATATTTATTTAACAATATACATTCCTAGATTCAAGCAGTGATGTTTAAACTGTGTTGTCACAAGTGCAACTATGCATTTTCAGTAAAACCCTCACCCCATCCCAGCACTCCCAGGCCATCGATCATGGTTGTGTGCGAATCAGTTCCCACCAGACTGTCGGGGTAATAGTAGCCATCCTGCTGGAACACGACCCGGGCTAGATATTCCAGGTTCACCTGATGCACTATTCCTGATCCTGGAGGAATTATGCGCATATTCTGGAATGCTTTAGAACCCCACTGTGGACAAGAAGGCAAAAGTCATCACTCCTGTTTAAAATATGTAAGAAGGAATTGTGTGCAAGTATTTTAATGTCAACTCAGGCCGTTAAAATAGAATACGTGATTACCTTTAAAAACTCAAAACGTTCCTTATTTCTTTCAAATTCAAGTTCTTCGTTTTTCTGAACACTGTCAGACCTGGAATGAATTTTAATAAAAGTCAATGAGCATGTCAATCAAAAAAATACAGCTACCATGTGAGATTGTAATTGATATCTTATACACATCAACAAACATGTTTCTAATTAATAAAAAGCGTAACTCATATTAGGTATAACTTCTGTGATGAAATCCCGTCATAGTTACACTTCAACTATGAATAATGTATGATAAATGTATAATTTATAATAATACATTTATTCAGGAAACATCTAAAAGCTATCTTTTGATTTAAACTTCCATTCAGGTCAGATTGATTTAAACAGTGAGTGTGCCACATGATCTGTGTGGTCAAAGGTAACTCTTTAAAACATATCTAACTTGGCAAACACTTCCTGTATAAGGGTCACAATGCGAGTGCAGTATGATGATGTGCTTTTTAACTTTGGCTTGACACTGCACATATACTGTACATATACTGCACATATATCTATAGGAGAGAAACACTCAGAGGCAACAAATAATTACTTGTTCACATTATTGTATGCTCTTGCATTTTGTGTAAACAACTTCTTGGGATAAATGAATGTTTTGTCTAACACACATCACAAAGCCAACTTGACTTAATAACAAGTACAGCACATTTGTGTTGCAGTTAGTGCAACAGCCATATGAGCATTTAAAAGGGTCTTTCTACAAGGTTCTTGAGTATAAACCCTTACGTTCTGTTGAAGTCCACCTGAATGGAATGGTCAATGACTAGATCAACAGGACACACAGGGTTGATCTTCTCGGGATCGCCACCCAGCTTGTTTACTGCGTCACGCATTGCAGCGAAATCCACCACTGCAGGAACCCCACTGTCAACAGCATGGATATACACTCATAACAGAGCAACACTCAGAGGCACCAAATAACTACCTTTTCTTTTCTTTTTTTTTTTTCTTTGCATTCTCTTGCTTGTCTTGTCTTACGCTTCCGCTCACCTCATACCCATTTTATACTATCTGTATAGTTTGTTTGTAGTGCACAGTCTTTGGAGCTGTGACATCTCATTTCACTGTACCTTTGTACCAGCTATGAAAACACATTCCATAAATAAACTTTTGAATTTTTAATTTAATCTTGTACATTAAATAGTGCCAACGTGACATGTAAGGAATAAAATACAATGGGGAGTGCTGTTATAGGAAAATAATCAGCAGTGGGGTGTTGTGATGCCACCACAAAACTGTTTCCTTTCCAATAACAGCACATTCATAAGTCATGTCACCAGGAAACCACAAAACCCTCTGTGGTAAAGACGCCTGTTTTGGAAAGCTTAAAGGTATAGCTTTACATCTGACTTTTGAGACTATTTACAAAAATGCTACAAAAACATTTTCTGACAGAAAGCTTCACCACATCATATGATGCACCTGCCATGCAAGTCCCTGAGTAAGTTGCTACTATAGAACAATAAAATACTATTAAGAGCACATTAATATAATCTTGTCCAATCAGAATTGAGAATTCAACGGCACCGTCGTATAAAACACATTATCAAATTATTTAAAGCTATTAAACACACCACAGGGCAGTATTCCTTGTCTGTAATGAATTTGCCAATTAAGTCTTGGACATAAGGAGGACGACTAATATGATATTATAGAAGGGACAAGCAAAAGTAATAGCAGCATTTAAGGAAATGTAGGAAACTTTACAAAAGCCAAGATGACAGTCAACAGACAAAGCCAATCATTAAAAGCCGAGGTTTAATTAACCCTACGTGAAGTCCTGCAGGATGACACGGGCAGGCTTGAAGGGCACCTCCACCCTCTGGGTCTGGGTCTGCTTCCAGTTGAGAATGCGCTCCACATCTTCCTTCTTTACCAGGAACTCATCACAGTTCCTCACAGCCGACTCCAGCAGCACTCGGATGGAGAAAGGTAATTGTTCTGTATTAAAAAGGAAAAAAAAAAAACTTAAATACTCCGTGTTTTTTTTTTTAAATTATTATTAAATATAGAACTACAACTTCTTTAACACTCTTCTTTATAATACTCTTATAATACTCACATCATCAAAGAAGGTTAAAAAAGAAAATAATTTGGCATATCGTGCAACAAGTTTCATTGGCAAGAGTCATTGGCAGACACTGGTTTCAACACGTGAGAGCATGTGCTGTTCTTCATCCACTTTCGGTTAAAGTTTTATCATTTCTGTGTATGCTCGTTGCATCAATTGCACATGACAAGAACATGCATAGCCAAATGTGCAGGAATTAAACTATACATAACAGAAATGAGTATGTGGCATCAACACTATTAGATTGCTCAAAAGATTATAAAGATCATGCTTAGCTAGAATGGTGTAAAACAAAAAAATGCAGTGACTCTGCAGCAATTCTCTTACCATATCGGGGGTCTCCAAGTTTTCTGAGATTGAAAAACTTGCATTCAGGTTTCAGGGAGTTCAGAGGCTCAATGATGTGTGCGTAAGGGTTACTCATAGCTGAAGACTCTCTCCTTACCCACAAGCTACCTTTGAGTTATCTGATAATGTAGGGGGAAAAGTCACAAAAAGAGCCTACAATAATTATCTAAGAAACAACATATGCATTAAGAGCACTTAATTTAACCACAATACACAGTTACACCCAAGACCTTGCTGTGACTAGCTAAAACACCCAATTAAACGTCCAAACCTGCCACTTAGACGTGAGCATTTTAGCTCCATTTGTTGCCTCTATTTATCAGTAAAGGCTTGAGGCACTGCCAAATTTTGAGAGGTTGGTACGTGACAAGCAGGATTAAATCACCTGAGATAGGACACGTCACAGAGGAAGGTCAATGTAACTTCATATAGAGGCTGGGATACTTGTCGAAAAACCTTCATGTGTGACAGATCCAAAGTCGATCAATGAAATCTCCAAAATAAGTTCCCATAAACTATGGAGCACAAACATAAAAGCTAACAAAATTGTGACCAATATTGGATTGTGGTGTTTGAGGTTATATGAATTACAGCAGCCATGTTGTCATTAGAAGTCTAGCGAGAACAAACACAGACAGGCAGTTGTATAAATTGTGAAAGTTTGCATGCAAGGCAATTGTGAAACTGGAGAGAGGGACTGAATTAACGCTCAGGTGATGGGTCACACGATGAGCTTTTGTAACTCAGCTATTAAAGAACATCTACAGTAGTTTTCCCATACTTAATTCAAACTTAGAAGTTCGAGGATTAGAACTGGTTACACTAATGCTCATCGGACCCAAGGAGTTAACGAGAAGTCGCTGACCCAGAACAAATGGAAAACATGACATGACTAGTATATTATTTGCAGAAAAGTTCTATTTCTGCTACAGTAATGAGCCTATGATTTAAGACACTGCTTCAGGAAACCAGACAAGCAGGCCGGTTTACTCGAACCCTCAAGTGAACTGACCAGTAAATTCCAAAATCTGCTAGATCATTGCTCATTTCAAGGTTACAAAAGATATCGCAATGACAAAGTAGGATAGTTGAGCCATTCTGGGTCATTTTTTTTTTTTTTTAACTCAGGGCCACACCACCAGTTCACCACCCGTTTTCTCTAAAGTCAACTTTATTAAACTCAGGTCAGTAAACAAAATATATCTACTGTCATATTCGCATGTATCCCCAGTTTGATAGCCTCATCTCAGAAACTCATTTAAATTTAGCACTTAACTGAAACACTAGCACAAGATGAAAACAGTAACCACGGGGTGTGTTCTTTTTTTCCCTTTGGGCCAAAAAAAAGCTTCTTTCAACTAAAAAATTGTTGTAAATATTAAATATAGTTAACTGATCTCATCTAAATTATTGTCCAACATTAGCCAAGTTGAACAAACATTGATGGATTTTATTTCACATTAATGAACTCAGAACATTCTCCATTTCCCTTGACAGAAAGTGAGAGCACTGGGTCTGTGGATCTTTCAAGTGGAAAAATCGAGAGGAGACGAGAGACTTATAATAAGATGAGAAAACAAGCACGGCTTCCCGAATGTCAGTTAATATCCGAGACGTCAAATACAACTTTCAGTCGCTTCAGATTCACGTGTCGCTTGGCTCATCTGCCACTTTTATTGGGGGGAAAGTACAAGACTGCTCTTATTGAGTGATAACTCATGCATACATACTCTGATGTTCTGCTCTCCGGACCTGCATGATCGGTCTCGGAGGTCCTACTACTGGATGGAGTTCTCATCTACTCCAAATCCAGAATGCTGGGACAAAGGCTTTTTTCTAAACCAAACAGATTACATATAGATCAATAATTGTCTCTTTAAGAATGTCTGTTGTGACCCAGATGAGGATGGGTTCCCTTCTGAGTCTGGTTCCTCTCAAGGTTTCTTCCTCTTAAACATCTTAGGGAGTTTTTCCTTGCCATTGTCGCCACTCAGTG
>JAFFST010049705.1:104545-120794 GCA_022414735.1 Noturus placidus
GTATGTACTGTGTTTATATTCCTGTAAAGCTGCTTTGAGATAATATCTATTGTAAAAAGCGCTATACAAATAAAATTGAATTGAAGTTAAAATATGATGCTTATGATTATCAGACCTATAGTTGCTCATCATCTACTCATCATCAATTTTGAACCTTTTATTGATGTATTTATTTATTTATTTATTTATTATTATCTTTGCATGTATTAAACCTACAGGTGTAAGACTTGAGATAGCCTTAATGTTTGAATAGTCAGCAGCAGATGTACAGCTTCCAAGCTTAAGATTCTAGCAGATAATAATGCACTTGGTGTTCAGGCCAATTTTTGAGTTTACTTTTATGATTTTGAAAATGCAACCTTTTTGCATGTATTAAACCTATAGATATGAGCCCAGTGATGCAGTGGGCAATGTTGTCATGGTCCTGGACAAATCCAGGATCCAGAAATCCAGAATGTGTCCATTCACCTTGTATCAAGCAACAAATGACATATTTTGCAAAAGTAGCTTATATATAGTTAATTAAGAGGCGCTACATTGAATATGCTTTTGACAATGACAGACTACTGACATATTTATTATCTCTAATAAAAAGCTGGTAGGTATCAGTACATTCAGATATCAGTACATCAACATTCAGTAACTACATGACCATAACTAACTATCATTAACGCAATTTGCTAAATAAACATTCACATGCACAAAGCTTCCTGTTGTAGCTGCTACCTGAACCTGACCGGATCTCTGTCCACCTGAACCTGACCGGATCTCTGTCCACCTGAATCTGAACCTGACCGGATCTCTCTCCACCTGAACCTGACCAGATCTCTGTCTAACTGAACCTGACCGGATCTCTGTCCAGCTGAACCTGACCGGATCTCTCTCCACCTGAATCTTAACCTGACCGGATCTCTCTCCACCTGAACCTGACCAGATCTCTGTCTAACTGAACCGGACCTGATCTCTCTCCACCTGAACCTGCCCGGATCTCTGTCCACCTGAACCTGACCAGATCTCTGTCTAACTGAAGCTGACCGGATCTCTGTCCAACTGAACCTGCCCGGATCTCTGTCCACCTGAACCTGACCGGATCTCTGTCTACCTGAATCTGAACCTGACCGGATCTCTCTATAAATGAACCTGACCGAATCTCTGTTCACCTGAACCTGACCAGATCTCTGTCTAACTGAAGCTGACCGGATCTCTCTCCACCTGAACCTGACCGGATCTCTCTCCACCTGAACCTGACCAGATCTCTGTCTAACTGAACCTGACCTGATCTCTCTCCACCTGAACCTGATCGGATCTCTGTCCACCTGAACCTGACCGGATCTCTGTCCACCTGAATCTGAACCTGACCGGATCTCTCTCCACCTGAATCTGAACCTGACCGGATCTCTCTCCACCTGAACCTGACCGGATCTCTATCCACCTGAACCTGACCGGATCTCTCTCCACCTGAACCTGACCGGATCTCTGTCCACCTGAACCTGCCCGGATCTCTGTCTAACTGAACCTGACCGGATCTCTCTCCACCTGAACCTGACCGGTTCTATGTCTACCTGAACCTGAACCTGACCGGATCTCTGTCCACCTGAACCTGACCGGATCTCTGTCCACCTGAACCTGACCGGATCTCTGTCTAACTGAACCTGACCTGATCTCTGTCCACCTGAACCTGACCGGATCTCTCTCTCCCTTCCTTTCCCCAGTGATGATCTGTCAGTGGTCTGTTTGTTGTCGCTAAGGTTAGCTTGCTAACCTAGAGAACGCATCGCATTGTTAAAAGGTGACATTCATTTCAAAATCTAACAGGTTGTTTCCCCAAATCCACACAAGTTATGCTAATGTGTTGCACAGGACTTACCTATTTTAAAGACTAACCGAGCCCTGGAGATTAGTTCAGCTACTAGCACTACCTTAACCAGAAAACAGTAGCCCACTCTCATAAAACACTATACCGTAATGCACCTAGTACAACAGACTCGGATAAAATACAACTCCTAAACTCTCTTCACTATTCTCTCGTGATATCTCGTGACAGCTGTAATCCATATGTGTACACTAATAATAGAAGTGAGAGGATATAGAAGTGTAAATATGCGTTAGAATTGGACTCTACAATGAATAATGCTATTAAACGACGATTTCTGACTTTATTACGGTAATGATTCAGCTCTTTCGTCAGTGAGGTCAAAGTCATTAGTTTTACTACCAATTTTATACCTAAAAGGTGTTTTATGTAACTATGGAAGCCACAGCTGAGTAAAATGTGTTTCTGTATGTCATAATAACCAGAAACCTTCTCATAATAATGACTTAACATCTCGTAATAATGAGAAACTCTCATTATAATAACTTAACATCCCATAATAACGAGAAACTGTTTTAAAGAGAAAAAAGTAAACAAAACAACAACATTTTTTTTTAAACATTATTACGAGATGTTAAGTTGTTATTACGAGAAAGTTTCTCCTTATTATGACACAGAATCTTTTATTTTTTACTCAACTGTGGTGGAAAGGGTTCTCCATATATAACAGTTGAAGCCTATAAATAAAACAAACACAGCTGTCCAGCTGTTCCACTCCTGTTTTGGGTAGCAGGAACCAATTAAAAGTTATACTGCACAAGAAAAAACTGCTTATGTAATGAAGGAATCAACACGTGCAGAAAAAGTAATATAATTCCCCTTTGTTTTTACTGTGCTCTACAAGACAAAAATAGTAAAGAGTAGGCTATTGCTTAAAAATATTTTGAATGAACAAAACAGCAATGGGCTTTTTTTAAGCTGGAGCTTATCTTGAAACACGTATAATGTTCATAGACAACAATACTGAAAAAAAAAAACTATAAACACCATCATAGAAATTCTAATGGTTTCCACTACAAATAACATTACAAACCATCAGGTAACCATTAAAACTATTACCATTATTGGTCCTTAATGGTATCCACTACACATGCCACCAATAGAAGGCAACAAATTACCAACAGACACCCACAGGGACCATTACAGTTCTCATTAAAACCAATACAATTCTCCTTATAACCATGAGGGTTTCTACTGTTTGTTTATTTGTTTCTTTGTTTTTCATCAGGGAACCTGATGTCCAACTTCATATAGTACTCGTTCATATTGTTCAACATTCAGTAAAAAAAAAAAATGATAAGAATAAGAAAACTGACAAGTGTAAAAACAATTATCATTTATGTGTATCAGTCTGGATTTCCTGTCAGCTCATATCACCACCATGCAGCTGTGAGTTAGTTCACTTTTATCTGCATGGGTAGTGCTTGGCAAAAGTAAAGGAACTGATCAAGCTTGGAGTAGAACTAAGTGGCATGAGATGGATGAAGAAACCATCAGTGATGGAACTCCTTCCTTCTTTTACTGCCAACTCTGCTCTTCTGCATCCTGTATGTCTTCCTGGCCTGTGCTCTCTCTTTCTCCTGCACCTCTGTGTCATCCAACACCTCCAGACTGGGGATCTGACTGATAACATATAGCCTGGAGAGTAAGAGTGGACCCAAATCAGCTTGAACTCAGTATGAACCATTTCAATAATTTCAAGTGATATAGAAATAAGTTTTGAAATGTATGCACATCTAAAGCTGATGTGCTTTGTTAAAGGAAAGACAAGTGAAACTTGATTTTTGACATGAGTAACATATTTGCTTTCATAAGGCAAGACACTAAAGGTGAACATGGTAATTTTGTAAAACAATAGGTCTCACAGTCATGTACATTGCTGATATTCCTATGTGTTTTCATGGGAACATTTTTACAAACAAATTTAACTCCTGCAAGTGAGGCTGCTTTCAATATGAAATGCATATTGAGTGCATTAGAGCCTATGGAATGGGCAGCTTGCACATCTGGAAAGACATCAATAGGTATATGCAGGTTTAGAAAAGTATATGCAGGTTTAGAGGTATATGCAGGTTTAGACATATGTGTCCATCCAGATTTCATCCCATCTTTAGTTCTGAGAGACTCTGCTTCTCTAAGATACTCTTTTTATACCCAGTCATGTTTCTAACCTGTTGCCAATTAAACTCATTAGTTACAAAATGTTACTCCAGCAGTTTCTTTTGAGTAATACTTACTTTTCTAGCCTTTTGTTGTCCCCTCGGCAACTTTTTTGAGAATTGTTGCAAATTCAAAATTACCTTATTATTTCTTTAAAATGGTACACTTCCTCAGTTTAAACATTTTATATGTTTTCTATGTTGTATTATGAATAACATATGGGTTTATGAGAATCATTGCAAAAAAAAAATTTTTTTATATACTTGGTTTTATTTACATTTTACACAGTGTACCAACTTCTTTGGAATTGTATGTCATAAAGACGTTATTATGGATAGGATGTGAGTGAACAAAAACAGTGAAATAAAGAAATTACTGCTGAGTTTTGACGTTTTAGTACTACAGTTTAAGATTATACATATAAATGCAATTGATTTTTTTTATAATCTGATGATTGATGTCAACAAAACAGTCATTTCTGCTGAAAAGCTACTGATATCTCAATATATTAAAGGGGCTTATTTCAGTACAACTTTTTGTATATTATTATACTATGTATATATTTTTGTTTTCATTAAAAGCCTGATATTTCTTCTTCTTCTTCTTATTATTATTATTATTATTATTATTATTATTATTATTATTATTATTATTGCGTTAGAGTGGTCTGCATGGCTTAAATGGGGAAAGAACAGCATATCTGTTGAACAGCATATCACATGATGACCACTAGGTGGAGTAGTATACACATCTGAAGTCATGTGTTGTTTATTATTGTGTAAAACCCTAAATAAAACCAATGTGTTTTCACTGAATAATCACTAAATAAAACCAATGTGTTTTAAATTGGTAATGTAGTTGAACCCATAAAAATATAGATGTTTGGCATATAGGGATTTTGGGATTGTTTTATTTACCTGTAATCAATGTACTGAGTCAGACTACCTCCATTAAAGTAACTGGGCGCTGCCTCATTGTTCATCATACTAAGTATCCTGTAATCACAGCAGACAACATCTTACTGAAATTCAAGAACACTGAAGCTTATTTGCTGATGAATCAACTGTTGTTAATACAGAAAGAGACATGACCAAATGGAGCCTACTTGATATTGGGGAACTTGTAGCGTATCTCCTCAACTATGATGGGAAGGTTGCTTATTTTGTTCTTGTTGATCCACAGTGTAGTGAGACTTGGCATGTAGGGGAATTTGACATGAGTGCTGTAGTTGTTGCCATCCAGGATGAGAGTGCTCAGCTTGTCCAGCTCCACCAGAAGAGCTGGGCTCCGTTAATGGCTGAGATAAGGGCTATTGCTTATGTAAAAATGCAACAAAAAAAAAGGCACAATGTGATGAAAGGGTGACGATTTGGTAAATTCTCATGCCAGACGTTTTGTGATGTGTGTTACTTTGGGTAACAATGATATTTTGAGTTTAAAGAGCCTTAAATGCCTGTTTTAATGGCTGATACACAATTAAATTATTTACACAAATAGAAAGAAGTGCACACAAAGGATACTCAGCCAACAGGTTATAACTGAGGTCCAGGGCCTCTAGGGTGTCCCGCTGTTTGAGAATGATATCATAAGGAATCTCCAGGAGGTTCTTGTATGCAAAAGAGAGCCTCTTCAGTCCTGGCTCTACGGTGGAGCTTCCTGGAGCCCCTGGTTCCATTACACTACTCTCACACACTTCCATGCACTCAGCCATCGGTATCAGGTCACATAATAAACAATGGTCAGAACTGACATGACACCCTATACAAATATGCAGTTTTGTTTTTTACACAGCATAACCAATTTACTCAGGAGCATTAATAGTAGTAGATTATTTTTTTAATTTATCTTTAGTAGCTGGTTTATTCTGGTCAGTATCATGGTGAATCTGGAACCTATCCCTGGAAAACTGGTCATGAGGAATACTAGTCCATCACACAGCACAAGGTGAACACATATTTACACATTCATTCACACGTATGAGCAATTTAGAGTCCATATACTGCCATGTTTTGGAGGTGGAAGGAAATGCAATGAAAGTAGGTCAAAGTCTATCATTCATTCAGTAAGGTCCCACTTAGTAGATCAGGCACCATTCTCACAGAATTTCCCGTGTGTGTGTGTGTGTGTAAGGAATGCATCAGAATGAATATGTGTAAGTGTCCACGCAGGTGTGTTCTTATTCTTAAAACTCACTATATACATACGTAGCTTATTTGCATCATGCAACAGTCTTCCAATATAAGAAAATCCAATTTAAAAATTCCTGTTTTTTTTTTTTGTCTTTATGAATCAGAATTATTCTGTCTACCCAAGACCTTCATCCACTTTCCTCAAATCTGCCATGTAGCTTTCTATTCTCAAGAAGAATAGTTTCATAGCAAGTTGTCATCAGTAATGTACATAAAGGTGAATTATACCAATGTGATTACACACTAGTATACTGCACTTTTGGACTAAAGAAACCATAGGATAAAATATATATAAAAAAAGTATACATTGTATTTTAATGCACAAAATTCTGCTCACCGGTGTAAGCTGAGTTCCTCAGTAGGTTGTGTATTGAGACAATGCCTGAATGTGTGTGCTGAATGTCTTCTTTATGCACATAAAGGCTGTATTTCATGTCTGGAGTCAGGATCACAAGATCTGGATAATTACACTGCCTATTAACCCCTTACTCAGGCCAGTGGTATATAGAAATAGGTCAGCTACTGGATCATTTTTAACTGAAGCTTATTAACAAAGTGATGGTTTTAGTGGTGTTTTAGGGAGTACTTTTAAGGTGGAGCCCAATAATATTATCATACATTGCTAGGTAATTTATATTAAGCGTCATACTGTGAATATGAATTACTGAGAAAGTACTGAGGGAGACAATATTAGAAAATGACTTTAGATTTGCATGAAAACATTATTCAATCTATGTAAGTTTGTAATATTTACCATTTGCTGTGTTTATATTCCTGTAAAGCTGCTTTGAGACAATGTCTGTTGTAAAAAGCGCTATACAAATAAAATTGAATTGAATTGAATTTGCTACAAATTGACTTGCTAGCCCATTACATTAGCTACTGGAATCAATGCTAGTCTAACTTGGAATTAGCAAAGACAACAGGTTAACTTACTTAAAGATAGTCTGTTAATGTTACCATGTTAGGGAAACTTGCCTCAACATGTCTCATTTTGCATACTGAACACTGAGACATTGTGTACCATGAGAAGGTTACAGCAGATGATGATTCTTGAGTTGTTTTCTACATTCTACAAAGTGAACCTGACTGGATATTAAACTCAAACAAGTGGGTGCCAAACTCTTGGGAGCCCATTTGATTTATTTTGTTAGGGAAAGTTAATCGCAAGTAAGACTAGGCCCAAGTATTTTATATAAAATGTGTCTCAGCTGGATGCCTTTTTCACTGGTTTAGCTAATGGTTGTAAATAACACTTATTTGTTGGCAAATTTACTTTTGATCTAATATACAGAGGTCTATAGCCCTAATACATCTCTTCTGCATTTAGCTTATTATTCTTAGTGACATTTTTATGGGCTCAGTTTATTAGATATATATATGCGAGTTACTGTAAGTGTTCTTACTTTCCTATGTAGCCAAGGATTTTTTAGTTTTCTCTGATAAAGTTTTGAAATTTCACTTTCCATGCTAGGTTATGATGCAATCTAGCCTCAATTCTGCAGTGCTTATTTATTTATTTATTTGCACTATAGCATGAACAGGAATTTTACACACCAATGTTGGCACAAGAATAAAGCTCAGAGAGATTAAAAAAGAAAGAAAACAAATGAACATAAGATATTTAATAAGTGTTTGATATTATTCATTGTTCATTATTTTCAGTACTGCTATGGGTGATGTTTAGTCAAGAGGTGTATTTGTATTTTTTTTTTCCCCTACAGGGTTTTGTTTTCAGTTTTGGTTTCTATGTTGGGGCATTATGTAGTCTAGTCTCAGTTCCACAGCGTTTAATTAATCACCAAATGTATGAAAGATTTAATTAATTTATTGTATTTCTTTATTAGACGATATAAGAACAACTGCTTGGACAGAAACATTGGTTTAATCTTAGCCTACTATAACAGAGCTCAGGTACATCCATCCATCCATCCATCTTCAACCGCTTACTCCTTTTCAGGGTCACGGGGAACCTGGAGCCCATCCCAGGAGGCATCAGGCACAAGGTGGGGTTACACCCTGGACAGGGTGCCAGTCCATCGCAGGGCACAATCACATACACACACACTCACATTCATACACTACGGACACTTTAGACACGCCAATCAGCCTAACATGCATGTCTTTGGACTGGGGGAGGAAACCGGAGTACCCGGAGGAAACCCCCGACACATAGGGAGACCATGCAAACTCCCCACACACAGGGCCCCGGCGGGACTCGAACCCTGGACCTGTGAGGCGAACGTGCTAACCACTAAGCCACCGTGCGCCTCGAGCTCAGGTACATCGAAATGAAAACAAAGAAATGAAAACAAAGAAATACCACAGCGTATAGTATGGCCTCGACATGTTACTTATTTTTATTCATTATTCAAATAAAAAGCACTTTAATGGAGGTGTGTAGTCAGGGTTTGGTTTTTCTTGTCTGCCAGACTGGGGTTTTGTTTTGAATTTTGATTTCCATATTAGGTCATGACGAAACTCGCCCTCAATCCTACACCGCTGCTGTCTCCATGGGAGTTTCTAGAAACGTCACGTACCACACATCAGAGTCATGTGACTTTCGAATTCCATGTTCGGGGGGGGGGGAGATACGTCATAGCTCTCTGCTGTATATAAGCAGCTGGAGGCCGTCACTGCGTTATTGACCCGAAAGCCAAGACAAGACAAGAACAGAGAACCCAAACGCAGCGAGAGACGTTCAAGAAGACACGCGGGTTATTTCTTTATTATGGCGACACTTCCTTCACGGAAAAGAACGACTGTTATTTACAATTTCAACAATTTCAGTAGTTCAGACAAAAACTTACATTGGAGCGCGCGCATGACAACTGGCTAAAAAGCCTGTTCTGTATCTGAGGTAAGAGTTGCTCTGTTCTAGCTGTTCGTGTGGTCTTACTCGGATAGATGGAACACCAATCTTTTGTTTATAATAAACTGTAGAGATTTGTTACTCTAAAGCTTAAACGCTGCTTCGTTCACGGAGAACGAACTGGTATAAAGTTGTCTAGACGTTGGACGGTCGATATTCACAGATCTGCTCAAACTAAGGGACCGTCTCTAAAGTTACATGCGACATTGTTCTACACGGTTCTCACTCCAATAGCATTTGAAGAGAATGACTGGAAATTATGTGGAATACCTTTTGGCTCTGTCGAAACATGTACATAAATAAATTAACCTGTTTCCTACTTGGTTTTCAAAAAATTATGCTCAGTTACCAAAAATGTCAGTTTGTGTGGGGTTTTTTTATTATTATTTATTTTTTTTTGTTCGTGCATTGTAGGGATAAATAACAAAAATCTAAAGTGTGCGTTAATAGATGACCCATAGATGAACACTTTACAGTTGGCTTTGTGACTAAGTCCATCCATCCATCCATCTGCAACCGCTTACTCCTTTTCAGGGTCACGGGGAACCTGGAGCCTATCCCAGGAGGCATCGGGCACAAGGCGGGGTACACCCTGGACAGGGTGCCAGTCCATCACAGGGCACAATTCCCTTCAAACGCTATTGAAGTTCGAAACATACGAGCTTTATTTCAGACAGTAAGTAATTAGATCCCTAAATAATAGGTAACCTTATCTTAGTATAGAAGGCCTCATACCATGGCTGGGATTGTTCTTAAGAACGTCAATTTACATTTGATATTTGCACACACACACACGACGTAGGCTAGGCTAACGTCAGGTACACTTTTTGATCATTAACGTTAGTCACTTGCATATCCCCCCCATATTTATACCATGGTTACGCCCTTGGCTACATCTTAAACATAAATGTTCTTCTTGTGTACCAGGAAAAAAAGAGGCCATGACAAACCAGACGAAGAATACAAGCCTAAAGGTAAAAAACTGGCCTAGAGAAATCAAGATGCAGACCATTTCTGAGAAGAGTGTTCCACAAATGAAGGAGAAGATGCAGTCTGATCAACTGGCAGTTGCAGAAGTTCTGGTCTCAGACAGGCTTGAATGTCAGTCTGTAGTTCTGGATAAAAGTGATGATGAGAAGGATGATGATGGTGAAATAGGATGGAGTTCAGAAGATGAAGGAGTTTCAGAGATGTCCTCCGAGAACAAAGAGTTATGGGAATCCTTCCTGAACTACAGTGGTCCCTATAATCCACTCCACTTCTCCTGCCCTACTGAAGCCAAAATGAAGGCTTCAGACGACGACGATGATTATGAGGAGGAATCTGTATCTCCTCAAAAGAAAGACGAAACAGAATGGAGTGAGGAAGAAGAATCTGATTGGTCAGATGAAGATTTAAAGATGTCTGCAGAGAACAGAGAGTTATGGGAGTCGTTTGTGAACAAAAGCGACCGCTTTGATCCACTCTGCTTCTCCTGTTCTACTGTAGTCAAAGTAAAAGCATCAGAGAACCACACAGCTTCAAGTCCCATAGCCAGTGATGTTAAGGACAATCCTGAACAGAACACAAAGGAAAGAGAAACAAAGGTAGGTATTACATCAATATTACAAGTGTTTCTCGTATGTAATCATATGGCAAATATGTGGACATTTAGATATAAGAATTGAGTGATTGTGACTAATGTTTATCAGCTTGCATATTCATCTCCATCAAAAGACTCTAGTAAATAAACTGCAAAAAAAAGAAACGTCCCTTTTTCAGGAGACTGTATTTTAAAGATAATTTTGTAAAATCCAAATAAGTTTTACAGATCTTTATTGGAAAGGGTTTAAACAATATTTTTCATGCTTGTTCAATGAACCATAAACAATTATTGCACATGCACCTGTGGAACAGTCCTTAAGACACTAACCGATAACAGGCAATTAAGGTCACAGTTACAATAATGTAGGACGCTAAAGAGACATTTCTATGAAGATGTCTAGGGTTCCTGCTCACCTGAGTGAACATGCCATTGACCTGCTGCAGGGAGGCATGAGGACTGCAGATGTGTAAAGATAAATAAACTGCAATGACTGTAATGTAAGACACCTAAGACAGTGCTACAAGGAGACAGGAAGGACAGCTGATTTTCCTTGCAGTGGAAAATTACATGTAACCAGGTGTCTCCTGACGTGATCGAGAACTTGCAAATGTCTTAGTGGAAGAGTGGAGTAACATCTCAGAGCAAGAACTGACCAATCTGGTGCAGTCCATAAGGATGAGATGCACTGTAGTACTTAAAGCAGCGAAGGACACAACAGATACTGACTGTTACTTTTGATATAGACCCCCCTTTGTTCAGAGATGCAGTGTTCCATTTCTGATCGGCAAATGTCTGTGAAACTTGTTCAGTTGTTGAATCTCTTTATCTTAATACAAATATTTACACGTTTTCCAAGGAATATGCTGGAAATGAAAGCAGTTGAATGTTACAGTAGTGAGTGCTGGTTTATAGGAAATGACTCATTCAAAAACGTTGTTGTTTAACGATGCAAGAGCGTGTAATTCACAAGAAAGGACATTTAAGTCCAACAAATTGGACTCATTTTGTATGAGAAATGCAAACACTGAATTTAAAGATGGGGTTTCTGAGTTTTGTACTCTTGTTGCACTCTGTTGACATGTCGATTTACGTCAGAACTTGTTTCTCAGTCTGTAATTGTCATTTTCAGGTGCGTTTCAGTGAGGTGGTGACCATACACTACATCGAACAGGACGCTGCTAGCCAAGCAGCGCGAGATGGATCATGCTGGATGGAGATGGCGAGGGACAGAGATCGTTTTAAAAGGCGAGTGGAGCAAATTGGAGAGATAATCAGCCCGTGCCTCACAGCTCAGCACAGAGCCAGAGTTTTGAACAGACTTTCGAACCACTCTGATAAAGTTTTAACAGTTCAGTTGTGGCAAACAACAAAAAAACAGAAAACTACAAAAAGGATGGAAGCTACAGCTGTAAAGATTATGGTGTATCATGTATTTACTTCAAGACACTGATGTTATTGAACTGTTTGTCAATCAATTGTATGAAGTTTAAACACATTCGCCTCACACCTCCAGAGTTGGTTCGATTCCCACCATGGCACTGTGTGTGCCGAGTTTGCATGGTCTCCCCGTGAGTCGGGGGTTTCCTCCGGGTACACCGGTTTCCTCCCCAGTCCAAAGACATGCATGGTAGGTTGATTGGCGTGTCTAAATTGTCCATAGTGTGTGAATGTGTATGTGATTGTGCTGATTGATTGGCACCCTGTCCAGGGTGTACCCTGCCTTGTGCTCCATGCTCCCTGGGATAGGCTCCAGGTTTCCCCGTGACCCTGAAAAGGCTTAAGCGGTACAGAAGATGGATGGATATAAACATTACCTGAACAGAAAGTCAATAAACATTGCTTGCACTTTACATTTGCTTGTTTGGCTGATGCTTTTATCTGAAACATTCGAAGTAAGCAGTTGTGGGTAGTTTTGATCAAGGATCCAGCAATGCCAGCTTGTCAGTACTGGGATTTGAACTCACAAAATAAATTATTTGAAAATTAATAACACTGGCAAAGATGGACATCTGACAGACAAGAGAAGAAAAATCACAAGTGGAATGACATTGTGCACAGTACATAGTACAGTGAGAATTCAGAGTTGGACATTATTCATAATGCTCACTGTCTGAACTAATTGAAAGAAAATGGACACTTCAGAGCGATGGTCCATGTTTTTGTTCTAACCCAGTATTGTATTTGATGACACGGCACAAAAACACACCATCTGTCTGGGAACTGGTTTGCGGTCCAATGATTAAAGGGACAATAAACCTGCAGTTTACAGACCGAGCAGAAAGTAGAGTCATCTGTGTCGACTAGCACTGAGCTTTATAGTACCTATTGCGAACCATTTCTGACATGTTTACCCTGTGTGTCACGCTCTCACAGAAATCCCTGATGTGAAATTATTCAGAGAAAATAAAATGGTAAGCGTATAGCAAACTCTCTAGCTCTAGAAAAGAACACTTGAATGATATATTGAATTTAGAAAGGTGCTCTAGGTATAACCATCTAAACATACAATACTGAATCTTTACATTAAACAAACAACAATGCTGGTAACATGGAACATTTTAATTACATAAATAAAACGGAAAAAAAAGTAATTACATTTTACAAATTACAATCGATTATCAGCCATACTTACAATATCAAGTGTTAGACAAGTGTTCTAGGGTTTGTGTTGTCCTGAAAATGGAACCCCCCCACTCACAAAAAAATAAATGTTTTAGGTTTGTATTTGTACAGAAACAAATTTAGACATCAAGTTTATTTTTGGCCTCTGAAATGTTGATACTGTTGCTGTGGCACTTAAATTTCAGTTTGTCATAGTGAAACTGGCTCACTTCGAATGTGTTGACAATGAGATCATGTCATGCACAGTTGCTTCAACAGCATGGCTTTCACTCTCGATTATTAAATTAAATGATCTGTAAACGGACATTCATGTGGACTCATGTAATATAAATCACAAGGTAATTTTTATTTTGCTAAAACACTTGATTATAATACAGTTCCATCCAATATGTTTCCCAGTACATTGTGCAACACAGCGGCACAAAATGGCTCACATACTAACGTCTGCATTAAGGCTAAAATATCTATACATTAATTGTAATCCTTCATACAGACATACAGTGCAATTCACACAACTGGATATGACTAAAGATTAGACCAGTAAGTTCATGTTTAAAGTTACATGAATGTTGACAGCAAAATAATTAATACTGGTTGAACACTTCTAAATTGTGGTTTGATTTTAGTTTACCATTAACGTTTTCCACTTCCATTTTTACACTCAAATAAGGAAAACAAGTCTTTAGTATGAAGAAGTAACGAATCACACTATTAGAAAGTGCTTTATTAATGGTCATAGGCATTGTCAAATCCAGTGTGCACTGAAGGGTTCACTATTTATATTGCTGGTGTAGGTTCAAAATAATTCGGGGGGAAATACCGCATTTCCCCCACAGTCCAAAAGAAATATCGGTGTTTCGCTGAGTTTGTTTTGTGCTTGGATCCCAAGAACATTAAAAAAAAAAGATTTTCCTCTCTTTTTTTCATTTTCGGAAAGTTTTCATAATAAAATATGCTTATGTGAAGTATATAAATTAACAATACAAACAAAGCACTTCATGGAGCCACTTAATACTCAGTCTAAAGAATGCTCAGTCTATAAAAGTGCACTGATATATTAAGCACCAATATCTGATCATGTCACCTTGATGGATGGTTTGTGGTGAACACAAAGCAGAGTTACATAGGGCACTCCAATGAAGGCCCACTTCTCACTGGGCCAGAATTTAACCACCGGACCTTGCTCTGGGGCTTCAGTGGCTGCATCGAAGTAAGCGAAGCACACACACCCAAGGTAGGAGGCCAGACAGATCAGAATGTGCCTACAGATTCAAATAACATTATATTCATTCATTATCAAAATGTATCTTTAAGAATATTAATTTATTTCAATCAGGAGTGAGATTGGATAACAGCTACTCGATGTGCACTCCAAGGAAATAATCAAATGCAGGTCCTATAGATAGTAGAGCACGCTGCTTGTGTTCACTTAAAAATACACAGTGGATGTGACCGTGCACTCACCAGGCGCAGTGGAGGTATGGGAAGTTTACAGATGACCACATCTCACAGAAGATACGGTCACTGATCCAGCACATGAGTGCTAGAGTCCACCACAGACCAGTGAGGAGGCCCAACTTAAACACGCGCAGATTCTCGCACCTGTACAACACACAAAACACAAACACATATTTACATAAAAGCTAGAACTGTTTTTACTGTTCACTGATGAGCGTAGATATAAAGTTTATAAGCGTAGATAAGCGTTTAAGTAGGGCATAGTATCTTTCCTGGACTAAGTCTGTTTATCTCTTATCTCCACGAACATGCACAAGAACACTTGCTCAAACAACAGGAAGTCTCAATTATCAGAACAGGCATACGAACACGGATATTCTGCGGGTAAAATGATTTAGGCTCACTTAGCTGATGCTTATTATTAGGGGTGGACATTAAGTATTACAAGTAGTACTTGAGTACATGGTTCACTGTACTGGAACTTTTTTGAGTATAAATGAATCATAGTACTTTTACTAGTTTTTTTAATTTAATATCAACTTTGCTACATTTATTTCTAATCACAATTGAAGATTAAGAAAAAAAAAAGTACTCATGATCCAAGAGAGACTGTAAATCAATTAAAATACACTATTTCCAAATTATTGCAAGACCCAATCAAAATAAAGCAGTTTCCTACTGAAAGACCACACTTCAGGCACTTAAATGCTTTGGTCAGCAGCAGCAATGCCTGAGACAGTGGAGACAGTAGCTGTGTGGCATGATCAGAGAGAGGGTCTGATTTTCTTGATGTTATACTGAATGAACCTACAGGACTGTGCAATTCCTGAAATGCCATCGGTAAAGTTGGTCACTGGAAGTCACTCCAAGTTTTCTGGCTGTCCCTTTTGGCTTAAGTGTGGTTGAACCAAGCTGTACTGTGAGGTTGTGGTTGATTGAGGGTCAGGCAGGCATTACAAGAAGATAAATATATCTAACGGCTGCTACAGCCTATACGTAATGCTCAGGATAATGTGTAAGGGGCATATTTGCTGGATAACTACCGTATTTTAAGGCGCATTATAAGGCGCAGTCTTAATTACGGGGTCTATTTCTGTACTTGACCAATGCATAAGGCGCACCGTGTTAGAAGGCGCATGCTAAAACATACGATCGTTACGCCTCGGCCAGCAGATGGCACCCCAGCATGAACTAACTCTAGACACATGACTAATTGTTTTGGATTGGTTGGATTCGGTGATGATATCCCAGCTGTGTTGTGTTTGGTTTGATTATGTTGGGTATTTAAACCCCTCGGGGCTATGAGCACATTGCGCGTTATTGTCCTTTGTTTGAAGGTCTGTCTGAGTGCCGAATTCCTGTTTGTTTGATGCCAGGTTAGTTAGCCTTAGCCGGGGATGCTAAGCATTTACATTTACAATACATTTATTCACTTAGCAGACGCTTTTATCCAAAGCGACTTACAAAATGAGATACAAGCAAAGTGATAT